>JAMKCH010033769.1:0-34757 GCA_023653785.1 Ophioderma brevispina | reverse complement strand
TAAGAATAGGATTTTTGTGGGAATTCACATGACTTTCAGGGCCCGTGACGCAGTGGGGTGGTGGTCGCAACCCCCCCCCCCAAAATCCACCCCAAGGGGCAAAAGGTCCAAAAAGGGACCATTTTAAAAAAAAGCAAAAGGTACAAAAATTTAGAAAATTTTGACAAGTACATTTGTGGTGAATAAAGTTCACAAAGTCCCAAAACGGACATTTTCAGGAAGGGGTTAGTCCACTTGTAGCAAAAAAGTCCACTTTTTTTCGAAAAAAAAAAAAAAAGTCAACTTTTTCGAGAAGTCCCGCACCCCCCAAACATATAAATCATGCGGTACCGGCCCTGCATGACCTTAGTAAGTTGAAATTTCCCAAAAACTGGGGTAATTGTGGGACAGGCTCAATGCACCCTTTGGGCTTATCCAGCACATAAATGACATGTTACAAGAAACTATTTGGTGATTTTTTGGATAGGTTCAAACTGTAACTGCTCTTAAAAATGCAAAACTAATAATATTGAAAATATCGCCTTCATACAATAAAACCCGTGATTATCGTGATTTGACACAGTGATATTTACTACTACCGTTTTCAAATGGAATTGGCTTTGGCGGTATATTCTTGATGTTGTGACGTGTTGATGATTTTGATGAAGCAAACAAAAACATCAATTCAGGAGAGAAATCGGCGGCAAAGAAACCATTATGTTGTTATATATGGCCAGTCATGATTGGATTTGAGGAAATCAAGAAGCCCAAGTTGTTTTATGTGTGCCAATAGTCATTTTGCAGCTTTTGGCTTCTATGCAGCTGCATATGGCGTGTGACACAGTTGCTACAAATATGGGGATTTCGTATTTTTATATTGACCATATTATCTAGATGAATGAAAGAGGTGAGACAGCAAAATGAAAACTTGGTTGATTTGGGAATGTTTTTTTTTTTTGGGGGGGGGGGGGAGTCTCTTCCGGAATTGGGGTTATACCATTATTTAATTTTGTGCCATTTCAAATTGTGGAGCTGAAGAAAAAGTTTGCAAAAAATTTTGGGCAATATCGGGTATACAACCCACTTTTTTCCCGCCCAAACACTTCACGTACAAAATATAGGCTTTATTCCGTGGAATGTATGGCGGGAGAAGAGTGGGTGTGAAACACAGGAAATGCAAAATTTTGTTTTAGGGAGCAATTTTTTTAGATTTTGGGTGGGAAAATAAAAAAAAGGGGGCAGTTCTAAGAATTCAACCAGGCACATTCCTGTAAAAGTGATTTAATTTTCACGCGTGTAATTTTCGCGTTTCAGCAATTTTAACCATTTTGCTTGTTGTTTTTAAATTCGCTCTTTTCAGCTATGCCTACATCGACCTACACACAAAATAAACATTTTCGCAGGTTTTTATTGTCGCGCTAGCTCAGAAAGCGCGCGAAAAAGCGGCGAAAATTAAGTCTTTTTGTAGTTTTAAAGAATATAAAAAAAATTTCACTTTTACAGTACTTGAACAAGGGGTCTGAAGAACTGCAGAAGACTGCGGTGGTATAAACAGGGTTCTTGGTGTATCACAAAGACACACTTTACACGTAACGAGGTATTAGCAGCGCGATAATGGAGGGAGAGAGCGAAAAAAACATGTGGAAAATGGAACTGCGTGTTTAACTTATAAATCAGGATATAAGGGCGTACAATTCCATATAACTGCTTAACGTAGTACGAAACAACTACTGAAATAGTGATGGCTAAACTGAAGTAAAAGTATTTGAGAATTTGTCATACAGTCTCTCGCAAATTTGACATAGAGCGAAGATGTCTCTCAAAATCTGCACTAACAGCTGTTGAGTTTACACCAGTACAAAATAAACAACGATCAATAATGTTTGTGTTGAGGTCAATTGTATTATCATGGGCGCAATATCCGCTGAAAATCTGTGATATTCACTGGAAAAGGTTTTTTTTATATAATATTATTTATCTCATTTATTCGCACTTATAGAAATTACAGAATCAAATAAAAAGTACGTCCTTGCTCGAATACACCCACGGATTTCAAGCAAACACTTGCATGGTTCTGTTAGCACCTCCATGTCGGTAACAAAAATATAAAAATATGAATTTTGGCTGATTGTTTCGATTTTCGTATTAGCAAATCGTGCTAATCCCTTAAGTGTCAAATTACACTTAAAGGGGTTCGCTTTCAATTAGGAAAACATGTAAGTGAAATCCTTAATTGTTGCCATTTTTGCTCCAGTATCAAACACAGTGGGCAATATTTTTGCCTTTTATGTATCGCATACTGTTTACTGAAACATCCTTTTCGTAAGGCCAAGTAACCATCCTTATTCTATCACAAATGTCGATTTTGCCTATGTAGGGAAGCATAGCATAAAATTAGTTTTAAAAAAAAAATGTTGTCATTTATGAAATCTACTGGGTCCCTTAAATATGCCCTTAAATCCGCCCTTAAATCCCAATCCTTCATGCTAAGGGATTCGTGCACTTACAAAATTAAGTGTAACTTTAAGGAATCTCTTGTACAAAGCTGCAAATTATTTAATTTAATTATTCCAGTGCAAAAAGAGGATAATCATTGGATGTCAGTTTTTATATCAGGCATATTACAGGCATGCTTGTCTAATTCTTTCCAGTTCAAAAGTTTGCAGGTAACTGTAATTTTTCGGACTTTCTTGGCAATATGTGACTACGTCAGGATAGAATAGGTCCTGTGGATGAGGCTATAGCGATCAGTGGGACCATGAACCGTAAGATCAAACACTTTTTTTTTAAACTGAACTACGAACTTTCCTCAAAGTGTGCAGAATCTTATTTCTCAATTATATACCTTAATCTATGTGCCCCGTGGACTACAAGTTTGTTTGCAAACCAGATTGGGCACACAATTTATAATTTTCTTTACCTCCTGCATATTTCATAAGTCAAATATTTAAAGTTGACTTGAAAAATTCCTATTGATGCACATGCTGACTTAGAATTAATTTCCTTGTACAGAATCCATGTAGGACCCTCTAAATGCAATATACATTATCATGGGCAGCATGTAGGCAAATTAGGCATGGCAATTGATTATCAGTAGTTACAATATTGGAATTAAGAATTTTCTCTTGGCTACAAAAATCTGAATTCAGATTTTTTTTGTTCACCACCCAGTCAAACAAAGTTTTAGATTTCAGGCCATTTGGGGTTATTAAGTTTTGTCATGTTCACACGCATTTTTAAGATTTTGTCATCTGTTTCATATTTTTTTAAGATAAGCTCACCGTCATAACTGAAGACATATTGGACTTTTCATGTAGAATTAGAGAAGGATGCCCATTTATATCCAGTCCAAGTTTAGCCCCCCCAAAAAAAGACAATTTATTATGCAACAGATTAAATATGTTAAAGAACTATTAAACTTTAATTTAAAAAATTAGTCCCACAAATATTCTGGAATTTGCAGTAGGTAAAAGTCTAAAGTAGAGACTGTTTAAATAGGTTTAATAAGCTATACATTTTATGATGGACTGAAAGAAGATACGCTATTATAAACCCAGGATTGGCAAACATCCCACCATAATTGCTGTCCAGTATCATCTTCCAGTTCACCAACAGATTGCAAAATGTAGTCCATAGTACATGGAAAATTAAAAATTAAAAAAATGTAGGGGAGATGGATGTCTGTTCATAATGTTGCAAAGCGCGTCCCCGATCTGCTCTAGTCCCTAAGGCCTATCCCTTTGAGGGATCAAAGTGGGTCAATTACTAAAAGCTGGCCTCTGATTGACGGTATTTTACTGCATCATAAATCACAATCAATGAACAAGTTTTAATGCTCCTAATTTTGTTTACAATTTTCACATAATGTCATGGGTTTTAGAGTATGTGCTTTGATTTACTTGCATGCTAGGGGAAAACAGCTAGGCTCAGTAAGCAGGTTTGTTATTAGTATAAGCCCATCCAGTAGTGAGATATTTACCAATTACCATAACAGGGCGGGCATAGCATGGGGTAGATGAAAAAAAGCCTAAACACTCCCTTTCTGGTCAGGTTCGATTGCCACTGGAAAAAAGTGGTTTGATTTATTGCAAAAAACTAGAATCTACAAGTGAAGAAGTCATTGCAAAAATCGACATACGCCATTTTCCAAGATTTTGAGAAAAGGTTAAAATTTTGGTAAAAAAGGTGCACTTTTGAATTCGCCATCGCCCAAGGGGGGGGGGGGGGGGAATTGGTGTTTTAATTGTAAACCCTGGCAGGACAGACCTTTTTGCCACACCTTAACAGTGTTTGATGATGTGTATAATTAGTTTCGGGCCCAGTACCCTTTAAAGAGAATTCACATTCGTATAGTACATAGTAAATGCTTGCGTAATACCATGTTGGGTGGGTTGTGTGCATGCCTGCAAGGGTGCCTGCGTGTGTGTGTGTGTGTGTTGGACGGATAATCAATGACCGTTGTGGGACATTTTTAAGCTTCGTTATGGGGAGGTTTTTTTGTAGCCTGCCTAAGGCAGGACAGGAACACATAGGGATCCTTTGTCCCATGTAGGCTGTAGCTGTTGTTGATGTCTGGGTATGTTGTTGTTGTAAAAAAGGGTTAACATTTGCTTGTAATATCCGCATTACTTTGATGGATTTTAAAACCAAACTTCAGTCGTAGATGCAGCATGGGATCTCCCGGCTTGGCCTGATAGGTCAATGGTCACATACAAGGTCAAAGGTTCATGTGAGGTCAAGTGTAAGAATAGGTGGAAATGTAAAAATTGACCTAAATTGAAAACCAATTAGAACCCAACCTTGGAATCATAGAGTGCACATTGGGTCCCTCATTTGTCAATGAGGTAAAAGGTCACATGCCAAGGTCAACGGTCGAATGAGACCAATCACTTACATACCGCGAGGCAGGCGACACATGCTGGTCTGAGGACCGATGTACTTTTCTAACCTCCCATAAACTAAGTAGGTAATGTAAGGTATTCAATCTTAGAGACAGCACATCACCCTAACTACATGGAATAAAGCCTTACAAGGATGGGGCTTATTCCATTAAAGACAGCCCAGCACCCAAAGACAGTTTAATGCAGTTGTCTAAAAAGAATGAGGTTCATTTGGACACTGATAAGCACTAATAATGTAGGGTCGAAGGTCATTTAGTGGTCACGGTGGGGGTTAGTTGTTGTGAATGTGGACTGGTTTTCAGTTTCTGTAAATAGGTTGTCAAGTGTCCTATCAGTTTTCATATCTCGTAAACGTATTATTGAATGAAACAAGGGGCTTGTGGAGCCTGAGGTTTAAAGGTCACTTAGGATTCGTCGATAGTCATATGATGTGCACATGGTATTAACTTTATGGTTTGAAATCTGTGAGCTTTTTGGTGTAGTGAGGAATCAGTCATACTTGGTTATACTTAAGCATTTAAAACAAGAGGCTTATGTGGGGTACAATTTGAAGGTTCAAATGTAATCGATATGAAATGTTCATAAAATCAAAAGCCCCATCAGAATCAATTGAAATAACCTTTTCCTGAGGATATTAGTGAACTATAAACAATAAAAAGTTACCAAGATCACAAAATGCACCTTTAAATATATGGGATTGTCTCGTTTGAGTTGACAACCGTTATATAATCTACATCTATCTTAAAGCAATAACAGCAAATTTTGAAGCGTGCTCTAAATTTTCCAAATTGAGATTTTTGCCAGTTGTGTGGTAATTGGGTAGTAAAACGATACCTGATGTGGTAACGCTCCAAAATCGGATTTGTCATTAAAAGAAGCGATTTTGTTGTAATAGAATGGCGGGAGCGGTGGAAATTGCAAATTAGTCAGTAATGATGAAATAGTGCCACCTCGACGAAAATGACCTCTAACATGACGTGGCCTGAACCAACAGAATAACTAATGGATGAGTGTTGACACGTACATGGTGCAAATAGATCGGAAGGACATTTCCAGCAGACGTTGAATGATTATCGGAGATGGCTGAGGATTATTAATTATTATAATTACAAAATTATTGTTTGCGACAACCAAAAACAGATTTATTTTTCGCGGTCGGCCATTTGCAGGTATGTGTTACTAGTAAAGTACCAATTGCAACGTAGTGAAAATCTCAAAGGATCGGAGGAATTGGGGGCGCTCTTAAAAAAATGTGCTGTTATTGCTTTTAACAATTTACTTATCAAACCAACCAGTGAGCCACGATGAGGTCACTTACAGCAGTATGCATGGTGCTGTGTGTGCATAGCACATTTTGTGATGTGATGGTAGAGCAAGAGAGCTAGCTGGGTCACACAACCTCCGCAATGCCTGCCTGGTAGAGACCCTGTTGTGCATTGACAAAATAATGATAACACGTGAAGGGGTGAATACTTCTAGCCTAGAACGAATGTTATGTTATTTGCATTCTGTGTCCTCTTTCTGACAGTGCAATAGGTTACTATACTACTGCGGAACAAATGTCCCACACAATAATAGAAAGGGAAATGGTTTTAAATGCATGGCGTCCGAGGTTCAGCACCTGTTAATCGGGATAAGAAAAATAAAATGGAAGGGGGTAGGATCGAAACACGAATCTGTTTGATTTGGGCATTGGGGGGAGGTCAAATGGTTAAATTTGTGGATATATTGCGAGCGTGCATTTTACGTGCCTGTATCGGGTACAGCGCCTCCTACATAGTCTTGGAACTTGAAACAGACAAGCACCGGAAGTTTGATGCAGTTTTGCTTTCGCAGTTGCTGTTATTTTGGCATGTCCTACCCACACTGAAAAAATTGGCTGTACTTGACTCCCTAGCAAAACCAAGGGACATTGTGGGATTGAAGGAAATAGGGCTGACCTGTAATGAAAGATGGTTGGCCTAGAAATCCTATAGGCATAAACCACTAGGTTTTCAGGTGTACAGGCCAAGTTTAATGCCAGATAACTTGCTCTTTTGAGGTCTACTCATTGTACCAGTCCCAATCACAAGTGGCATGTTCCATATTAAGTGTAGGTAAGAGCATAGTTGGTATTTGTTCAACTTGGCTCACAGGAAAGAAAACTTGCTGACTGTCATCCCTGCATTTTAAATGGTACGGCCTTCAATTGCGCAGGTTTCAAATTGTAGGATCGTCTTTCTGGAGTAAGTGGATTGCACTCTTATGTAACCAACGACTATCCGTGATAGAATATCGAATGTGTAACTGATGTGTGTACGGCAATAGGAGTACTTATGAATATCAAGTAGTGTATGGAGTGTGTGTGCGTGTATCATTAGATTTATATATAGTACACTTAATATATTGTAAATTTCATTGCTTTATAGAAGGAAGATTATATGATCTGATTCGATATGTGGAGTCTTGTCAGACCCATCTTCAGGTTTGATTTATGTCTTAAAGGTGCAGGGTATATTTTAAGCATGTCATATTTTGTGTTTGAATTAAAGGTAGGTGGACCAAAATGTTCATATCACATTTTCTACATTGCATAGAAGCATATCAACAAAAACACCTACCAAATCTTGAACTTAAAGGGATAAGCAGCGATAATAGGGGTCTACATGGGTTGTCAAATTAACACGGCTGTCGCCGTGTCGCGATTTAAGCGCACTTGGAGTGTCGCGGTTCGCTTTTTAGCCCCAGCTCAACGTGTCGCGTGTCGATCTTTATATTGTGTGCCATCGGATGTCGATCATTTTTTTTTTTTTTTTTTTTTACTTATGAATATCAAGTAGTGTATGGAGTGTGTGTGCGTGTATCATTAGATTTATATATAGTACACTTAATATATTGTAAATTTCATTGCTTTATAGAAGGAAGATTATATGATCTGATTCGATATGTGGAGTCTTGTCAGACCCATCTTCAGGTTTGATTTATGTCTTAAAGGTGCAGGGTATATTTTAAGCATGTCATATTTTGTGTTTGAATTAAAGGTAGGTGGACCAAAATGTTCATATCACATTTTCTACATTGCATAGAAGCATATCAACAAAAACACCTACCAAATCTTGAACTTAAAGGGATAAGCAGCGATAATAGGGGTCTACATGGGTTGTCAAATTAACACGGCTGTCGCCGTGTCGCGATTTAAGCGCACTTGGAGTGTCGCGGTTCGCTTTTTAGCCCCAGCTCAACGTGTCGCGTGTCGATCTTTATATTGTGTGCCATCGGATGTCGATCATTTTTTTTTTTTTTTTTTTTTACTTATGAATATCAAGTAGTGTATGGAGTGTGTGTGCGTGTATCATTAGATTTATATATAGTACACTTAATATATTGTAAATTTCATTGCTTTATAGAAGGAAGATTATATGATCTGATTCGATATGTGGAGTCTTGTCAGACCCATCTTCAGGTTTGATTTATGTCTTAAAGGTGCAGGGTATATTTTAAGCATGTCATATTTTGTGTTTGAATTAAAGGTAGGTAGACCAAAATGTTCATATCACATTTTCTGCATTGCATAAAAGCATATCAACAAAAACACCTACCAAATCTTGAACTTAAAGGGATAAGCAGCGATAATGCGAGAGTAAAAAAATGTGGAAATGCATTTTTTGGCTTATAATATAAATCAAAGATAAATCTGTACAATTCCACTTAACTACTTTAAAGGCTGATTCAGAGACTTCCTGAGGAGGCTGCCCTCAATTTTCAAAGAATTGTTTGTTTGCATATCGAGGGTTGACAAACAGAAGGACGTAACTCAGCACTGAAAGAAATATTAAAGAATTTCTCTAATTCTGCTGTAATACTGCTTTTGAGAAATGTGATGTTTAATATTTTCTACTAAGCAAATCTATTCGTTACTCAAAATGTAAGCATCTCATAAAGCTCATAATATATGGTACTGTAAGAAAACATTATATAAACAAAGAACAATTTTTAATTATGAACAGCAGAATTAAAGAAATTCATTAAAGGGGCATTTCGTGATCCACAGCCTCGTCCCCCCGATTTACCTCAAAAATATTGAGATTTTTATATCATCTGAACCGTTGGCCCAAGTGTCTAATCTTACGTGCAAATTTGATCTACTGTAGAAGAAATTCGTAATTTTGTATTTCTGTCCGTAAATGGACAGAAATTACAGCACAGTGGCCTATGGGACAGCGCGTTACACTAATCCGCTCATAGCATCAAAACGCAACATCTGAATCAACTGAAATTTTGGAAATAACCTTTTCTTGAGGATATCTAGTGAATCATAGACAAAAATAAATGTCATAGGATCACAAAATGCACCTTTAATATTTCTTTCAGTGCTGAGTTACGTCCTTCTGTTTGTCAACCCTTGAAATATATACAAAATGCTTGTCCATATAGTAATCACTGTGTGAAAATCGCTAAGCTCAAATCTAAGTCCATGTTATACACAGTATCCTATGGCACTGTTATACTGTTATGTAGGCCTACATAAACTCTGTTACATCTTAAACTTCAGAATTGAGCTTTGTAATTGACTATCTTTAGTTCTAGTTTACTATTTTTAATCTATACACAAAAAATTATATTTTGATTCAGAAATCTGAGTCAGCTTTTAATTTAGGAACAAAACACCAAATAGTAAAAAAAATTGTCATACCATCTCCCACAAATAGACATACAACGAGGGCATCTCAAAATCTACACTAAACAGCTGATTGTATTTTACACCAGTACAGAATAAACAATCCATTTTGAAAAAGTGAAATGGGGGACATTTCATGCAAAAGAAAACAAATTTGGCCAAACTAAATTCGTAGATGTAGGCCTATATATTATTAATAAATAGATTAACTTATACAAAATTCTTTATTTCTGATATCATAAGTTGGATGGGGGAGCTATGAGGATATGGCTGAACATCTTACAATAGCCTTTAAATCTTAATACTTTTGACTGAAGGCTTGGCAATTTTAGCATTTATTTTCAACCTAATTATTTTAATTAATCCAAAAATTGATAAGCACCGCTGTGGAGTGCCTTAGGCTGCTACAACACAACAAGTACAACCAGAAACGACAATGATCAATTCAAATGGACCCATTATGTGGTGCATTTTATTTTAGCCAAGTCTGCTACTAAGGGACACACCCAGAGCCCTAGTTTGAACCAATCCTATAATGCATTGCAATGTCCCTATACTGTACTGTACTAAACACATGTCAGTACTTAAAGATAAGTGTTCAAGAAGTTCATGATCATAAGAATTAAGTACTAGTGCTTTGTTGGTTGAAATGAGTGTAAAATTCAAGGTTTTTATGTGTTCAGGGATGATTTTTGTAGGATCACATGACCTTATTGAGGCGAAATTTCCCAAAAACTGGTACATTATGGGATGGACTCAATACACCCTCTGGGATACACCATTAGATGTCTGGGAGCATGAAAGTTGTTTCGAGAAAAGATTGACCATTAGTGAGACAAGATAAAAAAAATAGCCAACTGATGAGTACAACAACCTCCCCCAACCCAACTTAAAATATTTTTTAAATGCCACCTTTGATAGTGCGGAAACAAAATCTGCCCAACTCAAACTTAAGGGCCCCTGGACATGTAATGGTGCATCCCTAAAAGTTGATTTTTTTGTTCTCATGATGTATTGAGAAATCAACTTTTTTTTTGTAGCAGGGGCAAGTTTCTTTCCTATTCACGTAACTTGTGCACCACTTTGACAGGCACCCAATATCACAAAGTCATTTCCCATAGCGCTTTCCCCTGGAGCATGCAATTGACCATAACTGTCAGTTGGAATAGGTAGTACATTTGCGCTAAAATTGACAGCCTTTGTCCCGAGTAAAGTATGTCAGCTAAAGCTGATCATTTTGCAACTATAATCGGGTTTTGTATTCAATCATTGTTATCAACGGATATTGAAAAAGGGTCACTTCCATTATCAAGAACAGGTGTGAGACTGACCAGCGATGTAAAAATCACTAATTGAAGTCGTGACTCTACCCCTTGATCAAGTGTTTAAATCCTAAGCGATATTGATTGTCCGTGACTAGCCATTACTAATGAGGCAACAATAACACCCTACTCTTTTCACTTGTGTACATAACTCTTACCAGAGATGGATTTCAAAACACACATCTCATGAACCCAGTGACCCACTTTCCTCCACTCATTGACTGATGCCCTGCTTCTTGCATTTCACTTTACCAAGCACGTTTTCTGTGCGTCTGGCCCTGCCACTTCTCTCCATCCCACCTCCTTACAGCTTGAGGCGAGGGAAAGGCCATCTAGGTGAGGCTCAGCATTGATGACCCATTTTTTAACAGAACAGGTATACTAGGCTAGCTCCAGGCAGGTCAAAAAGGTTGTGTTTCATGCCAACCCCTCTTGTTTCAGCACAGGAAAGGCAGCTCGTGTGGTGACTGATGCCCGTGCAGCAAAAATCTGGCAACATCATCTCCCCAGAGCAAAAGAGAACAAATTTAATTTCTGCTCCATCCTCATTGGGACAAGATGTTTATTACAGGCACGCAACAGGAAGCCATCGCAACACAAGAGCAAAAATGACTTGTCATTTCGCAGCAGATTCATCATTTTGACAAAAAAGTACAAAAATTATGAAAAAAATGCTCTTATATTAGTATCAAGGGAAATTAATTCACTCAATCTTGTTAGAAAAGTGTAAGGACATCACTCTCTCCATCTAAGTAGGTCTTTCAATCTGATTAACTAAGGAGCCAGTTTTCAATTATTTTTGATTAAAGTATTGGGGGTTTGATATTCAATAGCAGTCGTCCCTTAAATGCAACTAGGTTCCTTGGAATTAGATTTCAGCACCAACTTATTGATGGGATAGCAAATGTGTCACTTCTCATTTCTCTATTGTAGTTACCATATAATGCATTCATTAACAAGCCCTTTTAAGTTTCATTAACAGTGATCTAGATAAGTGGGTTTTTAACACTTTATCTGTGTCAGAATTTAAGTTTAATCAGTAATAAATATCAAAGTCAATGACCTTTCCAAAGCACCCTCAAAATGAAGTCAGCAAGTAGGACATTGTAGCCAGAGTTTGCAAACCTAGTTCTCATATTTTTTTGTTTAAATCAATAAAGCAATTGATTGAATACTTATACAATAAGAGAATTATTGATTTACAATTAGAAGAATGACTTTACTACACTTGTTGTACATTGACACATGGGAATTACAAGCAATAACTACTTTATGACATTTATTGCAACCAAACTGATCAAAGAGTGTTTTGAACCAATCCCACAATGCATTGCAGTGTGCCTGTACTGTACTAAACATGTCAGTATTTTGGGATAAAGTGTATGCAAAACATTTTATGATCATATAAAAATACCTTCTAGTGCTTTGTGGGCTAAAATGAGTGTAAAAGTCAGGTTTTATGTGTTTTATTTTGTTTGATCACATAACCTTATTGAAGCGAAATTTCCCAACACTGGTGCATTGTAGGATACACCATCTGCAAACTGATATTGTATGTAAAGGGGACTGAGGTATGGGCGATGGTGTAATAACAACCCCCCCATCATGGGTGAGGGGTGTTACAAAGCACAGCTTGGATACATTAGATTAATTATATTTTTGAACTCCCAGGTATTGAAAACATTGGTTTGGCCACCAAGTTTGACTTCGAATGTTGCTCAGAACCAAAAGTTATAGGGCAAAATCCTTTGGAAATGGCGGCCATTTTGAAATCCAAGATGGCGGCCAAACGCTTTTCAGAAAAAAATGTGACCAATACTTTTCTTATACCTGGATGTCTACTCTATCCAATGATACCAAAAAAAGCATCCTTAGCAACACTAGTAGCTTATGAGGACACACATATTACAATGCCACACTTTTGTCCATGAATTCCTCTATAACATCTTGTTTTGTGTGATTTTTCACTTGCCAATTTTAGAAAGTTGTTGAAGGTTAGGATTATTAAGGGTTGAGAGCAGTGGTGTACCAATTGGGGGAGAGCCCATGGGTGAATAGCGGGATGAGATGGAATAACATTTGCATTTTAGTCCTGATTTTTTTGCAGACTATATATAACTTAGTCCTGACTTTAAGCCAAATTGATGTAAATTGGGCTAATTTTCATGTGTTTCACACACATGTGGTCTTTCTGCTGGGGTGGGACAACTTGGGGAATTCTTCTCCTCCTGTCTCAATTGCCTTGGTATTCGCTTGTTGAGAGTTAGGATGAAGGTTAGGGTTTGGTTGGCATTTGGACATATACAATTTGACTTTTTGCTCAAGGAATTACAATGACACCTTTCTGCATACAATTGCAAACAATTTGGAACAGTAATTCTGTATTAACACACCCATGTATTCACACCCCTCATATGATCGCATGTTGTCTCCTTAGGGGCAAGACACTTTCCCGGGTCACAGCCTCTGGGTCTACCATCGGAATGTTAGTGGTTCGAACGCCTGTCAAAGGAGTCATGCTGTGTTCTTGGGCAGGACACTTTACCTCACTGCCCCTCTCTCTCTACCATCAGAAGGTTGTGGGGTCAAATCCCATCAGCATGTTGTCTTTGGCAAGACACTTAACCTCCCTCAGTGCAGTAGCGTAACAGGTGGAGTGGGGGTGGGAGGGGCAGGTTTCCCCCTCAGAGAGCTTTGACCATGCTAAATCAGCCCTTTTTGCCTGCTCACTGGAAATTTTCACTTCCATCCTGGAATTTGCCCCCTCTGACAAGTTACCCATGTTACACCCTGCCTCACTGCCTCTCTCTACCATCAGAAGTTTGTGAGTTCAAACCCTGTCAGCTCAGAGTCGGCATGTTGTGTCTTTTGGCAAGGAACTTTACCTCACAGCCAGCTTTGAGGTCTGTTTATTGGACACAGCTGCACTGTAAAAAAAATACTGTAAATTTTACAGTAAAATACTGGCAGCAATTCTGCCAACAAATTACCGTAAAATTTACAGTATATTGTAAAAATTTAATCAAAACGCTTAAAAACATATATTTGGTGAGTTATTACAGAGCTTGTGAATGTGTGGAGAATAAAAAAGCACTGACGAACACCCCAACTTAGTAGGCCTATCCACAATTTTTTACAGTGCATATACTGCAAAATTTACAGTTTGTTGTAAAATGTATTACATCAAACTGTAAAATATACAGTAAATTTGAATGAAAACCTGTGAAAGCTATATTTTTACGGGGTTTTGTTGGCAGAATTGCTGCCCGGATTTTCCTGTAAAATTTACAGTATTTTTCCCTGTATATTTTAGTATACTTAATGGTATAATTGAACAATTCATAGTAGTGTATAATGATGTTGTTACTCATTAAATTTCGAATAAAGTCTTCACTTTTAGATTTTGTCATTATAGGCCTGGAAAATTGGACACAAAATTTACAGTATTTTCCTGTATTTCCAAATTACAGCCAAATACTGTAAGTTTTGACAGTATTTTCCTGTAAATTGCACTGTAATTTTTTACAGTGTGGGAGCCTAGTGAATAGGGCATCCACCTAGTGATTGGAAGGTCATGGGTTCAATTCTAGTTCTAGAAAAATATTCCTTCTATTGGGTTGCTTTTGTCCTTGTCATTAATTGTTGCATATTATGGTGCTTTGTCATACATTGGGTGGGTAAAGGCTGTTGATTTTTTCTGATTCCTATGTATTCAGTTAAAGGTGGATTATACATTTTTCATCTTGATAGAATAGCCTTCACCCCAAAACCTCATCTGTAAAGTTTTGTACCAATATTTCAACCCATTTTGATGTGAGAGCTGAAAACGTGTTTTTGTAATCCCCATAGAGTACTTTGTAAAATTAATATTGGTTGACCAAAATGGGGCACATTTTCGCTCATAACTTCCAAACCAAACATCCTTTGGCACTAAGATTTCACAGGGTAAATTAGAAAAATAGTAGCTTTCTTCTGATACCAAAATGTTGACCACTTCCGTTTTTTTTTTTTTTTTTTTTCCCCTCAGAGAGCTTTGACCATGCTAAATCAGCCCTTTTTGCCTGCTCACTGGAAATTTTCACTTCCATCCTGGAATTTGCCCCCTCTGACAAGTTACCCATGTTACACCCTGCCTCACTGCCTCTCTCTACCATCAGAAGTTTGTGAGTTCAAACCCTGTCAGCTCAGAGTCGGCATGTTGTGTCTTTTGGCAAGGAACTTTACCTCACAGCCAGCTTTGAGGTCTGTTTATTGGACACAGCTGCACTGTAAAAAAAATACTGTAAATTTTACAGTAAAATACTGGCAGCAATTCTGCCAACAAATTACCGTAAAATTTACAGTATATTGTAAAAATTTAATCAAAACGCTTAAAAACATATATTTGGTGAGTTATTACAGAGCTTGTGAATGTGTGGAGAATAAAAAAGCACTGACGAACACCCCAACTTAGTAGGCCTATCCACAATTTTTTACAGTGCATATACTGCAAAATTTACAGTTTGTTGTAAAATGTATTACATCAAACTGTAAAATATACAGTAAATTTGAATGAAAACCTGTGAAAGCTATATTTTTACGGGGTTTTGTTGGCAGAATTGCTGCCCGGATTTTCCTGTAAAATTTACAGTATTTTTCCCTGTATATTTTAGTATACTTAATGGTATAATTGAACAATTCATAGTAGTGTATAATGATGTTGTTACTCATTAAATTTCGAATAAAGTCTTCACTTTTAGATTTTGTCATTATAGGCCTGGAAAATTGGACACAAAATTTACAGTATTTTCCTGTATTTCCAAATTACAGCCAAATACTGTAAGTTTTGACAGTATTTTCCTGTAAATTGCACTGTAATTTTTTACAGTGTGGGAGCCTAGTGAATAGGGCATCCACCTAGTGATTGGAAGGTCATGGGTTCAATTCTAGTTCTAGAAAAATATTCCTTCTATTGGGTTGCTTTTGTCCTTGTCATTAATTGTTGCATATTATGGTGCTTTGTCATACATTGGGTGGGTAAAGGCTGTTGATTTTTTCTGATTTCCTATGTATTCAGTTAAAGGTGGATTATACATTTTTCATCTTGATAGAATAGCCTTCACCCCAAAACCTCATCTGTAAAGTTTTGTACCAATATTTCAACCCATTTTGATGTGAGAGCTGAAAACGTGTTTTTGTAATCCCCATAGAGTACTTTGTAAAATTAATATTGGTTGACCAAAATGGGGCACATTTTCGCTCATAACTTCCAAACCAAACATCCTTTGGCACTAAGATTTCACAGGGTAAATTAGAAAAATAGTAGCTTTCTTCTGATACCAAAATGTTGACCACTTCCGTTTTTTTTTTTTTTTTTTTTCCCCTCAGAGAGCTTTGACCATGCTAAATCAGCCCTTTTTTGCCTGCTCACTGGAAATTTTCACTTCCATCCTGGAATTTGCCCCCTCTGACAAGTTACCCATGTTACACCCTGCCTCACTGCCTCTCTCTACCATCAGAAGTTTGTGAGTTCAAACCCTGTCAGCTCAGAGTCGGCATGTTGTGTCTTTTGGCAAGGAACTTTACCTCACTGCCAGCTTTGAGGTCTGTTTATCGGACACAGCTGGGAGCCTAGTGAATAGGGCATCCACCTAGTGATTGGAAGGTCATGGGTTCAATTCTAGTTCTAGAAAAATATTCCTTCTATTGGGTTGCTTTTGTCCTTGTCATTAATTGTTGCATATTATGGTGCTTTGTCATACATTGGGTGGGTAAAGGCTGTTGATTTTTTCTGATTTCCTATGTATTCAGTTAAAGGTGGATTATACATTTTTCATCTTGATAGAATAGCCTTCACCCCAAAACCTCATCTGTAAAGTTTTGTACCAATATTTCAACCCATTTTGATGTGAGAGCTGAAAACGTGTTTTTGTAATCCCCATAGAGTACTTTGTAAAATTAATATTGGTTGACCAAAATGGGGCACATTTTCGCTCATAACTTCCAAACCAAACATCCTTTGGCACTAAGATTTCACAGGGTAAATTAGAAAAATAGTAGCTTTCTTCTGATACCAAAATGTTGACCACTTCCGGTAAAATCTGGGGCTTCTGGGGAAGAGGCTATTAGCGATCGGGCCATGGACCTTTAATGTAATATTGATTTGTTTTATGGATATGTTATATTTTATAACTTGATTTGAGTCAATATTGAATGTAGGTATGCATTTGACAATTTATCATCATTATGCTCAGTATTGTTGTTTCCTCCATCCACCAATTTTCATACATTCAGTTGTATTCTAACGTTAACCCTAATTTAGCCCTAACAAGGTTCTTGTCTCTAGCCTATCTCCCGGGAGGAAGGGAAGAGGTAAAAGGATAGAACTGAGCTAAAGAAGATTTCACTTTGTTAGGTGGGATTTGAACCAGGGACCCCCGGGGCCCCAGTCCCATGACAAGTGAGGGCAAGCCAGGAGGATGTCACTGGCCCGGCCAGCGATTTCATGGATGGGTGTTCTTATGATGACGTCATCGCATGATTTGGACTTGGTGCATTTTCTAGCCTCAGTGATGTGGTATATTGTGGTCTATGGGCTTATTAGGGTTAGCTAATCCTAAACACAACACTAAATCCTCACCTAACCCTAAATCCTAACCCTAATAAATCCTAGTATCAAATAATTAAAGGAGCCTCAAGCAAAAAGTTTACAAAATTATGATCTTTGTCATTAGACCAATGTTTACCTAACCTAACCACACCTACAAACCCAATAAAACCCTACACACAAGTGTAAAGGGCTGGCCCAATTCCTTTTGCATGACCACCTGCTAAGATGAAGATTAAGGTGAAATCTATAATCAAGAACTCTGGTGTTACAATCTCTACCTACCAATTGGCCTACTTACATGTTGATTAGAATGCTAATACTCAGTTTTTTCTTGGTAACAGATCATCATCTATATCCTCATGATTATGGGTAAAGTATTCCTTTAGCCTGATAGAAGCGACAGTCTGCATAGAAATGTGCAGCCATGTACTAAGACTGTTTACTTACTTGAGACTGACTGCTAGGAATATGCAGAGCTCATCATTTTCTAGAGGATAAGAAAATTATATCATGTCATGTTGATAAATCCATCAGGGAAGTTAAATCCTCTCAGCGGAGGAAGCCAAACTTAGTAGAGCATAAAGGAGACATCGTGCCGTTGCGCTGCTCACTTGTTTTACAACGGAAGTTTCCCCCAACGATTTGACCCAAAACTGAGGCCGAATGTCCGCTGAACTAGAAGCGCACACCGCTCTTGTCTTGCAGTGAAGTGTGATAAATGAGCAAATTTGTCTTCAAAGGGTAATTTGTAAATTAGCCCTCCCCTCACGGGAGAGAATTGAAAAAACAAGAGAAGAACGACGGGGCCGAGAAGTAAAACAAATAAGAAAGAGGTTGAGTACCATTGTGTAATAAACCATGGATGTATGTCAGTATTATATGTGGGTCACAGCAACAATTAAAACACCTTTCATTTATTGAGTCCCAGTTGCATATAGCAGGCTGCGGGGTTTAGACGGTTAGGATAGCAGCGGTGTTAATATCGATCTGTACTGCGGATGGCTAACAACACTTGGTTGCTGTCAGTGTCCATACTTTCATTAGCTACCGCAAAGACGTGTCAAATTGTTTCTCTAATTCCATTTGATGATGATGCATACTATTGGGTTTAGGAGCATTAGCACAGTTCTCGCAAATGCTTTATCCGATATGATTTCTGGCAGAAATCCATTTATCTTTTTGAACCTACCTGTTTATTTGAGTTGGGTTTTTCCCTCTTACAGATTTTGTTCATTTTTAGGTCAAGACAAAGCCTGCAAGCACAGCTTAGTGAAATCCAGTTCCTTTAGAGCCCTACTTGATTTGCCCCATTGTAGAAGGTTTTTGGCTGCTGTGGGGTGTGGGGAGTTACTTGAAAAAATGATCACAAAGCAGGCAAGGAGGAGGTTGGTCTGGGGGCACTCAGCACCAAATTCCAACACAGGGGTTTGAGAACTGATTTTGGGAACAGTGGGTTTTTTTAAATTAATTTTTAACCAATTTTGTTGGATCTTGGGGACTTATTTGGGACTTAATTTAGATGTGTGCAGTTAAGAATTGCAAATTTCCCTTATTTTCCACTATGGAGCTAAAATTTGTAGTTTTAGGTTGGGGGGGGGGGGGGTGCAGGGGGCAGCATGTTGCCACCCCGGAGTGCTTTGACTGGGAAGGAAAAAGCTTAAAAATCAATGCTAAATCAGCCTCTTGCCTTCTTCCACAGAATTTTTTACTTCCAACACTCCAAATGGGAAAATCTGCCATCAATACCCGGGAATTTCCCCTATGACAGTGACCCGGGGGTGGGGGGTGTCAGGGAGTTACGGAATGTGTCTCGATACAGGCCCTGTGATTACTTTTCAATTGATTAAAAAATGAAAAATGGCATTAGGCGACGAAAAAGAAAACCTGTTTTACGGGCGGCGGGACCTTAGTTGATTTTGTACCTTGTGACCTTTCAGATTCCTAGTAAGCTGATAAATTCTTCCTAATTAACCCACATTACCTGAGTGGATAGATTGGGTTGCATCAACATTCAAATTGAAAATGTTTGTCAACCAAACTCTGCTCCTGGAGCACATTTTCTCATCTCATGATTGGTAATAACTCGTTCCCACTCGTAAAAATATATTTTAAAACTTTTTAATATCTTGATGTTGGTCAAGATCTCTCAATTCCAGGCTGTGTGTTGGGTTTCTTGGCTGTAAAGATTTCAAGATGTTTTGGACATCTGGACCAACATCAGGGACTTTTAAGTGACAGCGAGATTTTTTTGAGGATACAAATTTTCTCTCAAATTGCACTGGATTGGTCGTACCCACCAACCGCTGAACGTTTCGAAAGTTTATTGACAATAAGTACACACAGAAACCCGCCATAAACTGGCATGCTACGTTAATCGGCCCTGTAGAAAAACCATGCTTTGAATTTCCGTCTGTATGATTATATTAATCATCTATTACACAAGATGGTGTAATTTTGGCTTATTCACTTCAGGTGTATCTACTACATTGGTAAGCATTCCAAATATACAAAAAGCCAGGATTAGAGAAAAATTGGGGTGCTTCTTTTTGGAAATGTCCTCATGTCTCTAAAGGTACTTAATAACTGTATGAAATAAACATTTTACATTTTGTTTGAAGTTTTTATTTTTTTTCGCTGTCTTCTGCATTTTCCCCATCTGTAAAGTTTTGCGAGACGATATTTCAATGCGTTTTGATAGGAGAGTTTAAAAAACTGATTTGTAAGCCATAGAGTTCTGTGGTAAAATTATATGGTCGACCAAAATGGAGCATGTTTTCGCTCATCCTTCCAAACCAAACATCATTTTAGCCTCAAGATTTCACAAGTAATTGAAAAATAGTAGCTTTTTTCTGATACCAAATTTTCAACCACTTCCGGTAAAATGTGGGGTCCTGGGGACGAAGCTATTAGCGATTCGGCCATGGACCTTGTTTACAATAACTGGCTTCAGTAATGATATTTTTAAAAGGGAGTTTGAATAAAAAATGTTTGTCTTGTCCTATTGGTATAGTCCTACACTCTAATGCACTATACATTTATTCTGCACATGTAGGAAAATTAGCAGGGGCATGATGAATGTTCAAGAATTAAAATATTGAATTAATATTTTTTTTTGTTGCTTCAAAAATCTGATTCAGATTTTTTGTTACCACCCAATTCAACACAAAGTTTATTTTCAGGCATTTTGGGGTTTTAAGTTTGTCATTTTCACACCATTTTTTAAGATTTGTCACTGGTGTTCATATTTTTTTTAAGCTAAGCGCACTCGTCATAACTGAGACTAGTTGGCCTTTTAATGTAAGAAATTAGAGAAGTGATGCCCAGTTATATCACAGTCAAGTTTGCCCCCCCCCCACAAAAAAGACAATATGAATTCGGCAACATATTAAATATGTTAAAGAGACTATTAAAACTTTATTTAAAAAATAGTCCCCAAAATATTATGAATTGCAGTGGTAAAAAGTCGAAAGTAGAGCAATGTTAATAGGTTTAAGCTATAACATTTTATGATGGACTGAAAGAAGATACGGCTAATTATAAAACCAGGTGGAAAAAATTCCCACCATATTGCGAATCCAGTATCATTTTCCAGTTCCACAAAAAGACTTGCAAAGTAGGTCAAGTCTACGATGAGAAACATTAACAAATTAAAAAAATGTAGGGGAGATGGATGTCTGTTCAGAAGGTTGCAAAGCGTCCTGTATCTGCTCTAGTCGAGGCCTATGCATTCTTGGGTGATTCAAAGTGGGTCAATTAATGCAAAAGCTGGCCTCTGATTGACGGTATTTACTTGCGCTCGATAAATCACATAAAATGAACAAGTTTAATGATCATAATTTGGTTTACAAATTCACATAATGTATGGGTTTTAGAGTATGTGCTTTGATTTACTGCATGTAGGGAGGAAACAGCTCCCAATATTGCCAAAATTGTTGGAACGGATCCTTTTGTCCCTATTATCTGCCGTATTTCTCTTAAAGAGATATATAGGAAAATCATGTCAACTTGGGTAGGGAGGCTTGGAGCGTTCGCTATCCATGCACCCTCCCTATCCCCACAATTCAATGTACGGTTTCTTGTAGGTGGCAAGAACAAAATTTCAGGATTCAAACTTGTTCATGGGGAGAGACGGGGGCATGTAGAAGTAGGCCTATAAAGTGTTCCAACACTTTGGTAATGATTGTAGGCTCAGGGCAGGTGTTTTAACTCCAGTAGTGAGAGATTACCAATTTTACCCATAATATACACTGGCTGGCTTAGTATGGGGTATATGAAAAAAAACCACAAACATCCCCCCAACCTTTGTGGTCAGTTGAATTGCCACTGGAAAAAAGTGGTTGAGTTATGCAAAAAGCACTAGAATCTACAAGGTGAAGTATCATTGCAAAAATTCGACATACGCCATTCCAAGATTTGAGAAAAAAGGTTAAAATTTGGTAAAAAAGGTGCAATTTGCCAAAGTCCCATCCACCAGGGAGGGGGCTTGGTTTGTTTTTACTTTCACCCTGCAGACGGACTTTGGCACACATTACATGGGTTTGATGTGTTAGGTTATTTCTCGGGCCCAGTGCCCTTGAAGGAGATTTCACATCAGAAGTACAAGTAAATGTCTTGCGTATGGTATCAAACAATCATTTGTTTGGGTGGGTGTGTGCTTGTAAGGATACTCAATACCGCGTGGGGACATTTTAAGCCTTATGGGAACGTTTTTGTCGCCTAAGGCGGAAGACAATAGATCCCTGGTCCACTGTATATGAGACGGTTTGTCTGTTGTGGTATGTTGCTGGTGTTGTTGTTGTTGTTGTGCAAAAAGAGGTAACCATTAGCTGTATATCCGCACATACTTTGATGGATTTTTTAAACATCTTATGCGTAGATGCCAGCATGGGATCCGCATTTGACTGATGAGGGCAACGGCACCATACTGAGGTCAAGGTATGTGAGGGCAAGTGTAAGATAGGTTTTGAAATGTTAAAATTGACCCGAAATTGAAAAGTTGAAGTCAATTGGAACAAACTTGAATCATAGGTGACAGGGGACGTCAGTTAATGAGGTAGAAGGTCACATGCCAAGGTTAAAGGTTCAAATGAGACCGATCATTACAAACCGCGACGGCAACATGCGATCTGAGGGACCGATGTAATTTTTTTCCTTGGGGGAAGTGTTTTTGAAAACAATTCTAACCGCCAAAAACTAATTACTAGAAATGTTTAGATCTTAGAGACAGCACATCACCCTAAATAATCATGGAATTAAAGCATACATAGTATGGGGTTTATTCCATTCAAGAAGCCCATCACCAAAGACAGTTTAAGCAGTGTCTAACAAGGAGGTTCATTTGACCACTATAAGCATAATATGTAGAGGTCGACGGTCATTTAGTGGTCACTTGGGTCATTGGTGTGCATGGGAACATGTTTACATTTTCTGAAACTGGGTTTGTTAAGGGTCTATCAGTTTCATATTCTTGATACTTAGGGATTGAAACAAAGGGCTTATGTGGAGCTAGGTTAAAGGTCATGTAGGATCTTATCTGGTCATATGATGTGCACATGGTATCAACTTTATGGTTACAATTCGGTTAGCTTTGGTTTGTAGTGAGGATCAGGCATTACATTTATACTTATGCATTTAAACAAAAAGATATGTGGGAGTACAATATGTGAAGGTCAAATGTCAATCTGATATGCATTAAAATCAAAAGCCCTATCAGAATCAATGATATGTTGGAAGTAACCTTTCCTGAGGATATTAGTGAATATAAACAATAAAGAAGGTACTAAGATAACAAAATGCACATTTTTAAATATATTGCATTGTCTCGTTTGAGTAGACAACAGTTTATATCTTACAAAATTTGATCTTGTAAAGGCAATAACAGCACATTTTATTGAAGAGTGCGCCTAAATCTTTAAAAATTAGAGATTTTGCACAGTTTGTTGGTAAATTATGTAGTAAACTATTAATGCATGTCGGGAAACGCTCCAAATGCGTATTTTGGTCATAAAGAAGCGATTTTGTAATATAATGGCGCGAGCTGGGGAAATTCCCACAAATTTATGTCCGTCCATGATGAAATAGGTCCACCTCACGAAAATGACCTCAACCTTGACTTGCCTGAACCAACCGAATAACAAGGGATGAGTGTAGACACGTACATTTGGCCGTCAAAATATTCGAAGGACATTTCCAGCAGCTGTTGAATTATTACGGAGATGGCTGTGATATTAATTATCTAATTACAACATTCCATCGTTTGTGCGGAGCCACACAGTTTTTTAGCTCTGCATTCGCAGGTATTGTTGCTAGTCAAGTAACAATGCACTGTGTGAAAATCTCAAAAGGATTATCTAGGAGAGAATTGGGGGGCACTCTCAAAAATATGTGCTGTTATTGCTTTAAACAATGGACTTCTCAAACCAACAAGTGAGCCCAAAGGGAGGTCACTTACAGTCAGTATTGATTGGTGCGTGTGTGCATAGCACATTTTGTGATGGGTATAGAGCAAGAGAGTAAGTCGGGCCACACACATTCCCTCTCCATGCTGATATAAAACAGAGAGAGATTAATAATAAATCACACAATGAATCATACATTCCAAACCTGTGTATAGATAAAAAGTAATTGCAAATGTATAGTGTAAATTTGCAAGTATTTATAGTTATTGTCTCGCCTGAAACTTTGTTCGCAGGAGATTGTAATCACTTTATGTCTCTGTCTGTCTGTCTGTCCGTCAGTCCCCCCCCCCCCCCGTCTGTCTGTTGTCTGTCATGTGTCTGTCTGCCTGCGTTCCGTGTTCGAACGGAGCTGGATCGATTTATCGGAGTGCCGAAAGGTATATGAGGTAATTGGTGGAATGGGAAAGAAGCGGAGCCACGAGTCTCGACCTGCTAGATTTGGGCGTAAAAATATGCTAATTAAGTATCTAATTTGCATAATTAACGAAAATTTTCCCGCAAGGCTTGGTACAACGTTTTCTGCGAGTTCTGTAAGGCGTTATGATGATGTAACTTGGTGGAAGGGAGCGGGTTGGAGAGTTCTCGAAACTGATTAGATTCGGGCGTATTCGGGCAAATATTAAGTATTTTGCAAAATGAGATAAATTAATATGCAAAAAACATGGTAATTACTATAGGATTTTGAAACGGTTAAATTGGATACGGAAAATTCTCACTGCATTGAAAGCCTATCTGGTGCGCATCTTTTTTCCAATTTGAGCGTGGGTGATGATACAAGCGGCATTCTCTTCTTAGGTATGAAATGAGCTAATTAATCTGCGTAATACTGTATCTAGAAAACCGTACATCGATAGGCAAAATTCCTTCGCTGCATGAAGAATACTAGCAATGATTTTTTGGTTTGTTGATTGAATCATAATTGGGTCAAGGGGCATGGGGCGATATTTTTAAAGGGGCATTTTTTGATACAATGATCTAATTAATATGGCAAATTGATGTAGCACTGAAATGGTACATTGATATGCCAAAATTCCTCGCTACATGAGACTCTCTGCCGCTAAATCTTTTGACACGAATCACAATTGCGGTCAAACAGATGCAAGTGGATCAAATTAAAGGGGCATTGTTTGACTGCAATTGAATCTAATTAAATATGAGAATTGCTGGATCGCATAAATGGTACATTGGAATTGGCAAAAATTCCTTCGACTACTGGAGACTACTATATGGTAAATCTTTTTGTGTGAATAATACTTGTGTCAAAATGCCTCGTGGGCCACTGAAAGGGGCATTCTTTGTTATTTTAAAATTGCAACGAATGCTAAATGCTTGGTCCATTTCAACCAAATTTTCTCAGGTTGTCAATGGTCAGTGTGAAGTACACCTTCAAAAAAGATTTGATTCAGGAGTTGTTTACCTTACAATAGATTAGTTCGAGCATTTTACCCTTTGGCAGTATCTGGCGGTGTGATTTGGTTGGTGTACCAAAAAACAGGTGTACAAAACAAGAAGTACTTATCAAAAGGGGGGGGAGGTAGAGAGTACACCACAACAAAGGTATTAACATCAATATATATAGGTAGATCAGTGCCCATGTTTTCATGAAATGGTTTTTCTAGTCCTGGTTGTTGCACGTGGGTCATTCTTTTGGGTTGCCACCCTGTTTACATTCTTGGAAAATGGAAAAATAATCAAAATTGTGATTTCCACAAGTTCTGGACCCCGTAGGCGACGCTCAAATTTAAATTGGGTAACATGATTTGTTTGGTCACCGGCAACTTCTGTTGGCGAAGGGGGGACTATAGAAATGCCTTCGTCCGTGCGTGTGTGTGTCCCCACGCGAGTATCTTTGGTCTAAGGCAAGAGTGGGTGTCCATCTTTGCAAACATAGATGTATCTCAAGTACGCGTTGGCTGGGGTGTAAAGTGGGTCATGTGACATATGTCAAAGGTCAAGTGTCAAGGTCAAATATGGTCAAAATAGGGTCAAAATATGGGCAAAAAATAGGGCTAAATCGCTATTAATAAACGTTGTAAACCGATATCTTTTGATTGGAGAAGTGACTGGGTGTCCATCTTCGCACAACATAGATGTCACTCAAATAGGCTGCGGATGAGTTCGAAAGAGGGGCATGTGGCATTGGTAAAGGTCAAATGGGGTCAAAAACAAATAGGCAAAAATGGAGGTTAAATTGCTTTATACCTTATCTTGTGGGATAGGATGATAAAAAAACTTGGGGGGTGGGGTCAACATTCACGTGCCGAAAATTTTGAGTCATTCAAAGGTCATTACGAGGTCACTCCAAGGTTCAATCACATTAACATGTGAGGAGGAGAAATGGGTGGGTGTGGTTCAACATCAGTACAAAAAATTTTCGAAGTCATTTCAAGGTCATCGAGGTCATCCAGGTCAAATAACTTCACATGTGGTTAAGAGGATGAAAAAAAATTGGTGGGTTTGGTCAAATGCAGTGCCGAAAATTTTGAAGGTCATTTGAAGGTCATACGGGTCATCAAGGTCAAATCACTTACATGTGGTAGGAGGATGAAATTGGCGGTTGTGTGTGCTCAACATTCAGTACAAAAAAAATTTTTTGAAGGTTCATTTCAAGGTTCATCCAAGGTTAAATCCATTAACATGTGGTAGGAGGATGAAAATTGGGTGGGGTTGTGGTCAACATTCAGTCCAAAAATTTGAGGTCATTTCAGATAATCCGAGGTCATCCAAGGTCTAATCACGGTTACATGTGGTAGAGAGGATTGAACTTGGTGGGCGTGGGTCAACATTCAGTACCAAAAAATTTTGAAGGTCATTTCAAGGTCATCCGAGGTTCATCTCCTAAACAGGTAGTAGGAGGATGAAAAATGGTGGGTTGTGGTCAAAATTCAGTACCAAAAAATGTGAAGGTCATTTTCAGGTCATCCGAGATCATCCAAGGTCAAATCACTTAACACCCCATGTGGTAGGAGGAGAAAATGTGGGCGGGAGTCCAACATTCAGTACCAAAAATTTGGAACGGTCATTCAAGGTCATCCGAGGAGATCATCTCACTAACATGTAGTAGGTAGGAGGATGACAACATTGTTGGGTGTGGTCAAAAATTCAGTAACAAAAATTTTTGAAGGTTCATTTCAAGGTCATCCGAGATCTCCAAGGTCAAATTCACTACTTAAATGTGGTAGAGGATGAAAATTGGGGGGTGGGTCAACATCAGTGCCGGGAAAATGTTGAAGGTCATTTCAAGGTCATCAAGGTCATCCAGGGTCTCAAATCAATTAACATGTGTTGGATGGCTAAAAAAGTGGTGGGTGTGTTGTGATCAACATTGGTTCCCAAAAATTTTGAGAGGTCATGGTGAAGTATGGAGGGGTTAATCCAGGTTCAAATCACTTAAATAGTGGTAGGACGGATGAAACTTGTTGGGTGTGTGGTCAAACATGTCAGTGCAACATTTGTGAAGGTCATTTGAAGGTCATGCTGGGGGGGGGGTCAAGGTTAAAATCACTAAACATTGGTAGGAGGATGAAAATTGGTTGGGTGTGGTCAACAATCAGTGACAAAACATTTGAAGGTCATTTCAAGGTCAATCGGGGTCATCCAAGGTCAAATCACTTAAACATGTGGTTATGAAGTAAAAATGGTGTGTGGTCATCATTCAGTGCCAAAAAAGTTGATGGTCATTTCAACGGTCGTGTGGAGGTCATTTTAAGGTCAAAATCAAATCATGTGGTAGGAGGATGATAAAACTTGGGGGGTGTGGTCAACATTAAGTGTTGGACCACTTGCAAGGTCATTCAAGGTAAGTTGGGGTCATCCGAGGGTCAAATCGCACTTTAAAAGGTTGGTGGAGGATGAAAACTGGTGGGCCACACAATCTTTCTTGAATATTTAAAATGTGCTTCTTGTTCTTTGCTACTGCACTGGGCGGGTGGACCTTTGGGTCGAGAAACACGTTTCACAAATAGTGTTGCCAAATTGAATAAATTTCATATTTTACTATATTTATTTACGTGAAATTTTAAGGGATTTTTGCATGACTTTTCATGATTAATTATATCTACAATGGGGAAATGTGTGCACTGGGGGGTTGGTGTCAAATGAAAGAGCAGGAAATAACGAATATATAAATGCAAAACCGGGGGTGCAACTCCAACATCTTTGCGATCGTGATTATGTTGGGGACCATTTAAAGATTAATATCTCCCAAACGGAAGAGGTTGTTGACCTCTATGGTGGTTATCAAATGAAAGTTGAGAAGTATAGAATACATAAATGCAAACCAGGGGTGCTACTCCTAAACATCTCTTACTTGTGATCATGGTGGGGGGACTTTTCAAGATTAATACTCTCCACAATGGAAAAGTAGTGTGACACCTTAGGGTAGGTGTTCTTGTCAAATGAAAGAGGAGCGGTATGTATAGAATACTATCAAATGCAAAAGCCCGGGGGGGCTACTCAACATCTTAGGTTATGCTCTTGTGAGGACTCTCATGATTATATCTCCACAATGGAAAATTTATGTGTGACCCTGGGGTGTTTGTCAAAATGTAAAGAGCAGGAAGAGTAAGAATACTCTAATGCAAAACCAGGGGTGCTACTCCTAAACATCTTATGACTTGGCTCGTGGGGGGGGGGGCTTCAACTTGCAGATGAATTCTATAATTTTTTTTTACAATGGAAAAATGTTGTGACCCCTATGGGTTGTGGGGTCAAATGAAATAGTGGGAAGTAACACTAGTAAGAAATGGAGAGTTTATCTGGTTTGCACAACTTTTTTGGGGACACCTGGGACTCGCACATTTGCACTCTGGTGTGCTGCTTTTGTTTACAAATAAGCGGAAAGCAGAGGCCGGAGACTTGTGGTTCGGAACCGCCTTGATATTAAGTGGTAGAAAGTTGGATGAACTGTTTATTACTGTACAAGACGTGGGATGAAGATGAAGACACGCATATAACCCAGAGTGGCAAGTTATGAACCATCGAAATGGTTTTTAAGACAAACTTTAATTAAGAGAAATAAAAGAAACACAACCGAGATAAAATTAAAGGGCGTTGTTTTGAACTTAAGATGAAAATAAGTGAACCAAACCGAAAAAGATCTATGAGAGTCTTATAGACCTACAAGATTAGTGTTGGAGTGGGGGATGGGGGGAAATAATATGTCGATATGTTACAAAGCAAGAAAGCAACCTTGTAAGGACAAAATCGGATATATTGGGCTAATTACTACGGGCGTGATCTAATACATAGGTAAGCGATTCCAAATATGCAAAAAAAAAAAAAACAGGGGGTTAAAAAAATGCAGATTCTTCTTTTGCCATTGTCATCATGATTATGTTGAGATAGTTAGATCGTTTTTTCTTTCTACGGTGGGGACAGCGAAAGGGGTACAAAACCAAAAAACATGAAAAAAGGTTGCATATTGTAATCATTACAATATCAGTAACCACGATTTAAAAAAAAAGTGTGAACAAAATTCCATTTGCCAAATTAATATGCCACCTCAACCAATCCCATCAACCTTCCAGTGGACTCAAAAAGCAACTTAACATTGTCAAGGCTTAAAGCCACTATCAATCATTTTTTTCCACAATCAAAATTTGCCCAGTTTTGTCTCTAAATTCTAGTGTAGGTCATATCAACACCTTTTTAATGTTCATTGTGGAAAAAACCAGACCACTAAAACCATTTTAAATCGGTCTTGAAGATGTCATGTACGACTGTTTCTGCGCCTAAAAAAAAAGTCGGATCCGACTTTTATTAGTAAAAAAGATAAAAATCATAATTTCTTGACATATACGACGTGTTAAGCTTAGACACTTACAGGGTCTTTACTACAACAATTTCCAACACAAAAGTGCAAAAAAATGCACTTTGATGAAAAATAGGGGCGCTCTTTACATTGTGAAAAATCGCTGATAGGGCTTAATGGAGAATGGACATATCTACGACATCAATAAAAGCTAATAATTAAAGATGCACATGTCATTTTATCCACGTGAATGAAAAATTGAGGAATTGGGCATTTGAGTGAAAGAATGACATTTCTTGCTCCAAGATACAGAGATCACGCGTAAACCAGTGATGCATTCAACAATATCTCGCAGCTAGGATATACAAAGCTACAGGGTGCAGAATTTTGCACCGCGATCGACAGCAAAAGCCGGCGAGAAGCATCTTTACCAATTGTTAAATCTAAGTTTAAAGGTTAATGGATATTAGTGGTTATTCACGAAAAACAAACGTGGCCAGCATAATCGTATGTGGTACTTTGGATACTGAGAATAAGTACTGTAAGTAAAAGAGTGTAGTCACGTCAATTGAGTGCCGATCGAAACCGGCGATCGGACTTGCGACACCCGCACAATATGCCTAATTTTACAGGTACCGCCGACGTTTCTAGATTAACTTAAATTTATTTTATTCCTAATTTCGCTGTTTTACTCCCTTTGCTTAAATTAAAAAAAAACGAAACAATCCAATTTAATTTTAGGGGATGAAATGTCACGGGGATGAATCGCCGCGGGGATGGAATCGTCCCGGGAATGAAAGGTCCCGGGGATGAAAATTGTACGGGGATGAGTGTCTAGCATAGTCTAAGACATGGACCGTGGAAAACCCACATTTGCCCTCATAACACAAAACCGCAAGATCGGGATGAACTCAAATTTTGGGAATAAGCTTTCTCAATGATATCTACTGAACCATAAATAAAACAGAGGTGTTGGAATCACGAAAAGCACCTTTAAATAAAGCATACCCCACATTTCTACGTGATGTCACTGCATGCCTGTGAATGTTATTGTTTAAAACAGAATGTGGGTTTATGTTAGCAGAACTAGGGAAATACATCTATCGCTCTGTGTACGTGTGTTTGGGAAAAATGCACCACATGCATGATCTATCCTTACTACAGCCCTTTTGATTCAGGGAAACCCTAGGCTGAACTAGAAATTGTAGTCTGGGTGAAGTCGCACATGTAAATATTAAATCCGTATATGGGTAGGCATTCATGTGAAGGTCATTGCAATAAGTTGTGGGGTATGTGTAGGCCTATGCATGTGCGGTTGTGTAAAGTATTAACTCTTTAAGCCGCAGCGGGGAAAAGTAATTCCTGGCAAGTGTAATCCCGGGTGTAAATATCTTGGTTTAATCAATTAAAGAAATAAAGTGAAATTTCTCTCAATGTATGGATTTTTTGAAATGGTAAAAGAGGAACGGCCGAAATTAAGAAAAGGAAGTTAGGAACCAAAAAATTAGTGCGGTTGCAGTTTATTTCGTTAAAAAAAGAAAAGAATTGTCACATGTTGACATTTGTAGATTTTAGTCAGAATTAAGGGGCGTTGTCCGATCTTTTGGACCCCCATGATTTACCCGGAAAGTAGTATCGATTGTGACATCAGATGAAAGGCCGTATTTTTCTCATTGTCGTCTGAAATTTGAGCCCTCGAAGCCATTTCATTCCCAAGATATTAACAAAAACCGCCGTTTTAGTGGTTAACCACTTTCTTAGCACAGTATTGAATAGGGCTGGGCAACATCATCTATTGCGTCTACCATCAAAACCCGCAAGTTGTGTCCCACGGTACTTGATGGGGTTATGTGCAAGTGCCAGGTCTATTATCATAGAGACAAATAAAACATAATCGACAACCACCTTTAACTTAGGCCTCTAGCCAGGTTCCACTTCCTTTCTTTCAATGATTTATTTGGATTTCAAATCTAGGTTTGGATTAAATGTTAAAAAAAAAAATAATCCAGATTACATAATGTTGTTATTCATTGTTACTTGCAATTTGTCAGCCCCTCAATTAACATATGAATGGAACCGTTTAGAGGCTCCATTAATTAATGGGGGTGAGTAGTTGCTTTATTGTAAATACTCAAGCGGGAAAGAACCCACGCCAAGAAGCGTAAACAATGGCCGACAGAGCTGTCTCTGTGCTGATATGATTGACACTCTTCGCATATTTTTGGAGTCTTTTATGCATCAGGCATCATTTTAAAGAGGTCAAGTCAGGATAATAATCGGCTGGGATCACGGATTATAGGCACAATTTCACTTCATCTAGATATCAACATGATCGTTTGATGTATATTTACTACACTTCTGAACATGGAGTATAGTGTCACCCGGACCCTTTAAGTGAACAGAGGGGAGATTTTTTTAGGTACGAATTCCTCAAATTGCACAGGATCGATTGTGGACCACTTGCCAAGACGTCCCAAGGTTATTGACGAACAAGTACAAAAGAAAAAAGCAAGCCTTGTTTTGAACTTGCACGACTATCGTAATTGTCCCCATAGAACACGAAGAAAGTACTAAATCATCATTTTATTACTAAAAGACTGGTATTCGGCGTATTGGCTTATTCAACTTTGAGGTGTGATCTAATACATTGGAAAGGATTCCAAATATGCCAAAAAAAACCGGGTCGAAAAAAATTGGGGGAGGCTTCGGTATGGGAAAACTCATCAGTCTCTTAAGTGCATAATATGCAGGATCCTTTATAGTAGAGAAAGCATGTGGTTGCATTAGCGCTGTTTCCTAGCGTGGCCCCGTATCACTTCCGGCCTCTGTATCCACCTGTGATTACCGATAATGTTATCGACATGTCGGATGTTTTGTGTCCTTTACCCCCCTAAATATCGATACACAAACAAGTTTATCGATTATATCAAGGTGGTCCCTATAAAATCAGAAGTACTGATTTTTGCCTGATACGAACGCTTTCCATAAAAAATATCCCATCTGAAAGGATTAGCTGAGGGGAAATGTTTCTTTTGTACCAAAAGTTATAGGACAAATACGAAATTCAGCCTGTTTTCATATTGAAATTAAGCAATCAAAAAATGAGTCTTTGTCAAAGACTCGGTTTTAAGTGGAATTCTGGGATGGGGGGGGGGGGGGTTTTGGGGGTGAGGTGAAACTCAGAGAGGTTCGCAGAACCGAGTTTTGAAATCACCCCAGCTTGAAGCCCCTCCGAGCAAGTCACAGACTTAAGGTTTCGGGTACGCCCACTTGTAGTGCTTGACATTTCATCAATCAAACCCTCACTGGGGACCCGCACGGACCACCTGCAAGTATTTACCCTGCGCCCCTTTTCTTTTTATGCTGGCGGCGACAGTGCAGCGGTTGCGGGAACCGAAATACCCCTATAGCATGAGACAGTCACAATGGTGTGGGGAGCGGGCGACGACCATGTCTGCTGTGGATATAAAAGCAACATTGTACTGATGTAAACTTCATAAGCATCCAATTTTGCTTTACTTTCCCAGTTTGTCTGAGAATACATATTTCCCGCTAGTATACATAATAACAAAAAATCATTTTTTTTTACTAATTTCTCCGTCTCTTTCCTCTACATCTTTTCCTCTTGCTCTGTTTTCTGTGTTTCACTTGTTTATATAATTCTTTCGTTATAACGGCATCCTTCCTTCTCCTCGCGTTTTTCTAGATCCTTTTTTGGAATCTTTTACATGTTTTCTTTTCCTTTTTGTTCCTGCTATTGTTCGTGTGTTTTTTTCTCACAACCACCCTCCTCTTACCTTACAGTCAATCCATGTTGACCCTTCCCCTTTCCTCAATATTCCTGTGTTCACCCTATCATCTTTTCCTATTAGCTTCCTTTACTTCCACTTATGCCCAATTGTATAATCCCCTTTGGTATAATAGCCATTTGGTCTTAACTTTCATTTGTCTAAACCCATACAGTCTAATACTAATTGTCTAATAAACATAGTTCTAACACCAATCTTATTCTAACACCAGAATGTCTAATATTCAATTTGGTCTAATGTCCATCTAATCTAATGCCCATTTTGTCTCCACCATTTGGTTAAGAAACAAACACCGTTTGGTCTAATTCCCCATTTGGTTTTCTAATATCCATCTAGTCTAATATTCATTTTGTCTAAGTCCATTGGTCTATCCATTTGGTTCTAATTACCCAATTGGTCGGCTGGATACATAGCATTACATTACAATGTGTTTTTTATAAAGCGCCATTCCAAAATGACCACAGAGACATAAGATAAAACAGAAAATTATACAATGCAAAGAAATGAAATGCAGCAAAATATCCTGAATGAGAAAACAAATGAAAAATGCACAAAGGCAAATAGTGATAAAGACTACATTTGATGCAAAACAAGTGTTGTTTTTAACGTTTTTTAAAGACTGGCAGTGATGTGGCCAGTACGTATAGAAACAGGTAGTTGATTCCAATTTTAGGTGCAGGAAAGCAAAGGATTGCAGCGCAAGCGTGTAGAGTCAGGCCATATGAATTTTGGGAACAATGAGTCTTGTTGTGTCAGTGGCTGAGGGTAATCCTGTCGCTTTTGTTATACGGCTCCAGGCAAGTTGTCAAATAACATGGACAGCAGAACCTGTGAGGCATTTATACACATAGAGCAGAAGTTTAAAGCTCTACATCCTGTCTAATAGCCATCTGTTCTAATATCATCTGCTCTAATATCCATTTGGTCTAATAGCCATTTGGTCTAATTCCATTAGTCTTATGTCCATTTGGTCTAATATCATTTGGTAGAATATCCACTTGGTCTAAATTCCACCTGATCTATATAATATTTGTCTAATAAAACCAATTTGGTTAATATCCATTTGAGTGTAAATCCAAATAACTGATCTTAAACTTTGATTTAAATAGTCAAACCAAATGGATACTATAGACCAAATAGGCATTAGACCAAAAGGGTTTTAGAACCAAAGGAAAATCATGAATATTAGATATGGTAGGATATGAGGACCAGATGGATTATTGGACTAAATGGACATACACCAAATGGGCATTAGACCAATGGGTATTAGACCAAAATGAATATTAGGCC
>JAMKCH010033768.1:0-15927 GCA_023653785.1 Ophioderma brevispina | reverse complement strand
CAGTGCATTATAAAATAATATTGTTACCATCAAATTTGCGTGCGAAAACATTTGGAAAGTGTTTTTGGAAAGTGAACATTCCAAGGGTTCCGCACTTTGCCGCACTCACGCCCAGCAGATGATATACGTACTATCCTTAACACTTTGCATAACAAATGTTAACCCATCACCTATATTTTTTCCTTTTTAAAACAGGGCTGATCATACCTATAAGCATATTGTGTTTTCTATCAACTTGCATGGGAAAATGTGTTTGGAAAGCTTGATGTACGAACTCTCGAGGAACACTTTTAATGCTTAATTCCCAACAAACAAAGCTTAATCCATCAACTATAAATTTTTTTATTACCTTTTTTAAAATGCTGATCATACCTATATAAGCACTGAAAAGCCTATATACACATATAGAGTGAACCACTTATCAAGTTTTTTCTATCGAATTTGCATAAGAAAAATGTGTTTGGAAGTAAATAATTGAACGGGTTTCTGCGCTTCGCGCGGAGGGGGACACCCCTCTCCTCACCCACCCCCCTTTTGTAACAAAAATTTTTTCCATCAAATTTTGCATGGGCAAAATTGTTGGTAAGACGAACATTGCAAGGGAGATCCCCTCCCGCCACCCACCCCAGACAGCTGGATATACGAACTCTCCATTACACGTTATGCTTAATTCAACCAACTTAACCATCATATATTTTACTAATTAAAAATGATAATACCTATAAGCTTATAAAGTTAACCCATTCAGAAATTTCAAATTGTTTTTTAATATAATCAAATTTGCATGGAAATGTGTTTTTTGGGAAAGTAACGATTGCAAAGGTTTCGGCGCCAACCTCCCCCCCCCCCTCCCTGGCCTCCCCCCCCCCCTCCCGCCTCACCCTGCGCGCTATAACTTGCAAGGTGCCATGACTATTACCTAAACCCCGGCCCCCAATATCAGAGGCCTAACATAAAAAAAAAACATGCCCAACTGAGTCAACCTGACACCAAGAAAAAAAAAAAACACGTCCTCAAGTAGGCAAAAAAAAAAAATCCAGCCTATCACTTGAAGAAAAAACACCTGCCTCCTCCAAAAAATTGCCCGCACCCAAACTTCCACCCCCCCCCCCCCTTGAAGTCGAACGGTGCGCCTTACGACAGTCGATAGAGCTTCTCGATATTTGTTTGGGACGCTTGGTCCCTTGCAACCTAATTCTTTATCTTACACTTTAATTGACCTTCTCGTCGTTCAAACTTCACTGTGCCTCGGCGTTGAACTGTTATTTCTCCACTAGTAAGTTTGATCTAAACTTTATAATCTTCGAAGTCCTGATCAATTGGCCTGAAACAATGAACTCTTTTCAGCGCACTTCGAGTAAGTTAATATGAACATTTCGCCCGTCAACTACACGTGCAAAAGTTTGATTGCCATGATAAAATAAAGAGCTTCCCTTCGCCGGAGGGGGAATACCCCTCCCGCACCCACCCCCCGCGACGCTACCCGGCGCCGTTGACTGCTACGCAGCCTTACATCCCAGCAAATTTTAATTATCTTGGCACCCCCCCCCCCCCCTCCAGTCAGTCTGGATCCGCCCCTGCGTCCAACTGTATAAGCGCATTTCTTCTCCTCGTTGGCTCGGGGATTTATTGGATGGAAGTTCAGATGTTTCTATATCTTGGAACCTCGTGAAAAAGTCGGTCATCTCTTATTACTACTGATGCATGTAGTCATTGGAGTTCCCAAAGAATGACAGACACCAACGCAAGTTCCATCCATTCCAATATTCTCAATTTCCAGTTCAAAATAACCCTTCCCCATGCGAGTTTCATCATCATCACTAATCCTTCCCCGAAACTTTGCTCAAACCAAATAATATTCGACACAGCTGAATTCTTTCTTATCAATTCGCGAGGCAAGTTACTTTTTCCGTAACCGTTTTTTTGTTTTTTCGCGCCTGTAAATTTCCCGAATTTACCCAATGGCCCTGTACAAAAAGTCGTGCACGCAACCTTCCCTGGAAAAGAAACGGTACTGATATTTCATGCTTTAGTCAACGTTTCTATTTAGTCGATGGTAGCTTGAAGTCATTTTTCTCCCTCTTTCATTGTTGGGATTGTACTGGAACCATTAAACGCCTAGAGTAAATCCGTACATTCACAAGGAATGTCACCATCGTTATTGTAATGTGGATTTCACATCAGCGAGATATTTCGAGTGTCGCATTTCGTTGCTTAATTACGACAACGCAGCGTGCGGGCGAATCAATACCCCTCCCCCATATAATACATCGTACCACGATCAAGAGACTTATAATCGATTAAATGAGCCAATGATTTGTTCCTTACTTTGACTTGTCTCCTGATGCGACATTGCGTTGTTACAAACAATCATCCTAATAGGGATTCAGATCCACCAAATGAAGCTTAACAACTTAACATGTTCCACCCACCAAAACGGCCAACGTCGTCGGGCAATTTACTTCGGATTTGCAAATCCCCTGGGCTCTCTTGTTAAGCAACGGTAGCTTACATGTTGCTTGCATTGGTTAGGGCATGGTGGCAAGTTAGAAACAAACTCGGTTTCTTTTTTCATACTGAACTGTCGTTCTCAAGCTGAAAAGCAGAGGCGTATCAGGATGACATACCCTGGGTGGGGGGGGGGGCAACTGACGATGAACTTTGGCGCCCCTGGTGGACATTGAATTTGCATCACACCCTATAAATAAGCTTATCGAGCGCGCAGCTAGGCGGAAATTTTGAAATTGTGGAAATTTTAAAAAACCCACACCCCCCACCCCCTCCCCCCTGAAATGGTCTAGAACGCCCCTGCATGTAATTAAATAACAACTTAGTTTCAAATTTCCCAAACAACTAGCTTTATTAAAACAACAGGCGGTTTTCGCTCCCCTTCCTTATTTTTTTCATCCCTTTTCCTTTGTTTCTGTTTTGACGGCCCTTATTATTCCCCTTAAACTATAAACTCATGTCCCTTTGCTATTCTTTGCGTCCGCTTCCTTAAACTATTTTCACCCCTTTTTTCAGTTTTTACGCCCTTTATTTTCGTTTGCTCCACATTCCTTTGCTATTCTAGCACCACCCCTCTAATTCCTTAAACTTTTTCCTCAACCTTTGGTTCTTTGTGGCGCCCCTTTCTTCTTTAATCCTTTTTCTTTTCTTTCTCGGTTCTCATTTGTTGCGACCACCTGTTTTTTGTTTGTCATTAGTTCACTTTTCTTTTCCATTTTAATTTCAATCACCACCCCCTTCATTTTCTTGCTAGTATTTGCTTTTCTTAGTGTCCTTTTTGGCGCCCCTGTACTATTTTTAGACGTACTCTTTTTCCTTTTCACCTAAAGCTTTTCTATCTCGTCCCCTTTAATTGTCCCCTTCCCCTGTCAGTTTACTTTCTTTTCCTTTCCTCACATCAATCTCTAATTGACTTTTGTCTCCTTCCCTTTCCTTTCCTTCTCCCCTTTCCTTTCCCCCCTTTTCTTTCTCCTTTTCTTTCTTACCCCTTTCATTTCCCCTCTTCGTCTTCTTCTTTTTCCGTTTCCTTATTTTTGGCTCCCTGTAGCCACCCTGACACCCCTTGGCCACCGGGGGGGGGGCAAGCGCCCCTTCCCCCCCCCCCCCCCAGGATACGCCACTGAAAGACACACATATTCTGCAAAGGGTTATCTTACGGCGCTACTAAACTCTTTTTAACATAACCGTATAAAAACCACATGTTTTTTATTTTTATAACGATGTGTTCGTATCATGTATCTATTCATACTGATCTAGAGCAAGACGAGTGTAATAAGTATAACCGTGACCAGTTTGTTAAATTTGAAAAGATCGAAACCCAATAGGGATTATGCACAATCTGCTGCTACCTAAACTTCGTCCGCGGTGCAAGACAGAAAGATGGATTTTATATTTCACCGCGAGATGATTGCTGTATCACTGAAGTTAAAAGAACATTTAAGATGGGCAAAAATTGGAGTTGTCATTCCCAAAACCCACGATCAAAAGATCAAAGAGGTTGCGAATAAGATTCTTTAGTTGTCACATAATAAAAATCTGGTGCACGGTGAAAATCAATATCGTCGAACTAATGATTGAAAGGTAGAGCCGTTACACAGAACAAGACAGGGACGGCAAGTGTAGTATCGGTTAGATTATTCAAAAGCATTTGATAGCAGCATAGTAGAGTTATAAATGAGAACCCTATTCTAGATGTTGGATGAAGAAGGGTCTGAAGATGTTTGTCAAGATTAGATTAAAAATATAAAGACCCCCAAAAAAAGTAACGCAGCCATGTCTAAATACCGCATAGGGTACAAACTATTGGTCTTTGCACAAACCATTAAAATTCTATCAATGTTGTTTTATTCCGTAAATTTTGATACCCCCCTTCTTGCCACATTGCGATTAAATATGCCAACACAATACCCATATAAAAAAATCTCCCTTTTAAAAGTTGCATAAAACGGTATAGCACATAGTTTGATTGCCATTCAGTGAAAAAAAAACGCATTCGTGCAGTGACGTGTGTGTCATTAAATGCTTGGTTGGTTTTGTAACTTGTAATAATGTCTTCAGTTGCAACTTTGAAAATGTGACACGTTTTCTTAATTGGGACATTGTTTTGGCGAAATTGATCACAATGGAGCAAAGAAAGGTGTCAAATGTGCAGAACAAAAACAGGGACTATTGATATCATTTTATGTTTTCGTGGCATAGACCACTGGTTTGTAACTTCTGGGGGGTATTTAGACATGCTGCGTTTTTGGGGGGTCTTTGAGTTTCTCCAAACTAGGTTTCAAACCTTTAGTTACATGGGCTATAGCCCCCCTGGTGATAAGGTAAAAGTCATACTGTGGAAAAAATATCCAATTCTCAGCTTTTTGTTCAAAATGGTGTCAAATTATTGCTCTGGTCAAACTGAAGCAGACCAACAATTCACTTTTGTATTCCTTTTTTTCGGTTCTTCTTGCCAAGTTCTTCTTTTTGGCGGGTGGCCCTAGCGTTCTCTCATTCACAATGTTATTTTCACCTTTTTTGGTTTTTTTTAAAAATGTGTGTTCACAAAGTACATTTATCAATAATATTGTTTTGAACACACATTTTCATAGTTGTCGGAGACCTTCCCTTAATTTCTGACTAATCTTGTAATTTTAAATAAATACATATGCATTCTCATTGGATATATATGCTATAAGATGTCGAATTAATGGAGTGGTCTATAGATGTTATGTAATGTTATTGTAGACTTAGAGGTCGAAAGAACCCTGTTCGCAGTGTTATCGGAACGTGGTCGCTAGGAGTAACGTTATTATTTGAGTTTTTTTGGTGTCAAATAGCATGGGAAAGGCCATCAGCGGTATTCAAATATGGATTAGATATATATAAGAGAGAGAGAGGAGGGAGAAGAGAGAGAGGAGAGAGATGAGGAGAGAGTAGATTATATTAATATATATATTATGATATATGGTAAGACGAGGGTTGATTCTCTCTACATTAGCCATCTTGTTAACATCCCTTAGGTTTGACACAGGCGGGCGTTTTTTTTTCTTTTGATGCTTTGCATGGACAGGGAAAGCACAGCGTAACATATTAATTGACATTTGCATTTTTAATCATGTTGGCACCACAAAGCAGGGTTTTGTAGGGTTCTATAACAAACAAACAGATAAAACAAAACAGACAGAAACAAAACAACAAATGGGGCGCACTTTAAAACTTTAAAAAAAAAAAAAAAAAAAATATCATATTATTTAAAAATACCAAACCAAGGACTAGTCCAAATTTACCTATTTATTCTGCTTTCGTAAAAATCAATTGCATTTATCCTTTATCAGACTAAAATACTAAAATAGTTTTAGTTATCGTTTGGTATTTATATCGATCTTTAGTTTCATAAACAACCCCGCGCATTGTATGGGATTTTAAAATACGTGTATTTTAAAACGCAGAATTAAAGATGCGGATTCCTAAAAATTGAATTATGAAATAATTAAGGCGTGTTTCGATAAACTCAATCTTTAATAACGATATCATTTATGACATAATCAATATGCCGGGGACATGATGCTCGAAACAAATGCGCGGGTTTTAACACTCGGGAAGACATAGGCGGAAATAAACAAAAATATGTGGTTTGAAAGCTTAGGGATTTCGTATAGGTAGTGGGGAGTTATAGTATTGGCCGCACTTTTTATATTATAGTATCGGTGGCGGATGGATAGCTTACAAGGATTTGACATTTCAAATTAAGATGAATATTGATCGGCGAGATGTTACTAGTTCAAGACGGATAACGTATAGCGCTAACACCGGTGACCAATTAGACGTCGTTAAGTAGGTCTGTATGGCATGGGACAATGCATTTGGAAATGACGCACGTGGGGAGTTAAAAAAAAAGAATAATACTAAAAGTATTCAAAAAAAAATAATACTATGAATTTGAAGCTATTTAGAAATGCATGCATTCTTCATGCCGGTGTGGCAGGATATGGGTCCTCCCGGGCTCACATCCGGGAAAAATGGTGAACAATAGGGCAATCGATTCAGTGACTCTTCACAATATTAGTTAACGTTTATCTCGTGTAGTCTATGGAGACGGACTCTATTATAACAATACCGGACTATGATTACTTTCACACCGGCTACTTTAACCTGACGTCCCTGAAGTATCCAAATTTACTATGAGGCTCCTCTGAAAGCATTTTAAATTGATGGAGAAACTAAAAAAAAATAGGGAAAAAAAAATAAATAATAAATATAGGTTTCCGGTCAAATTCGTACTTATTTCAATCAAATACGTGTTATGGTCTATTTCAGTTCGCTGATGAATTTGATGCATAGCCTACCGGTACCAATTTCCTGGCCAACATTACAACAGTTTCATTTTGACCCATAGCATTTTCATTTTTGGGGTATTTAACTTCGTTTTTAGGCAGCGGAACGGAAAATCATTTTCTATGCAAATAAAGTCGTTTTGGTTCAATCAAATTAGTTTTATCAAACCAATTGGTCTAATAATAAACGTAAGGAATTGATTAAAAGACATACAAAATCACCAGTAGTCGTCACGTAGCACAGTAAGTCTACTTGTGTTTTCAGTTCGTTGTGTTCATTCAATTTAACATTGTTGGGCATTCTATTTGATAAAATGAACAACTTTCAAACAATGTATGTAAGTGTAATAAATCTTGAAATATTTCTATCTGTAAAAAATGTCGGAAAATTAAACGATAACCAATCTCACTGAAGTCATTGATACAATGTTTCTTTCTTTTAATTCATCGTTAGTTCATTCACGGAGTATACGATTTTATCCTAACAAGGTTTGTTTTTCGTTCTTTTTTCCCTTATGCCTCTTATATATATTTCCCCCTTTTCTTGTTGGTTAATTGCTTATTGCTGGGTTATTGTTCTTTTGTTTCTTTTCTCTTATGATTATCAAAATTTTATTACAGATTTATACATAAGAAATAGACCCTACCATGTTCACATATTCTCTCCTCGCTTTTTATATTTGGGGGGGGGGGGGGGGGGGGGGGGGGGAAGAATATTAATGACTTCTTCTCCCTTGTCGATAGTCCTGTCGAAAACAGTCTGTATACATACTATTACTACATAACCATTACGAAGCAAAACTAGGTTTAGTGAATAAATACTTTCCTGCACTAACTTTGCAAACACCATTTTAAAAGTTTCCAAGCCTAAACACCCAGACACACACACCACCCCAAGCGCGCGCCACACGTATAACCACCAAACTCTTGATGTTCAATATGTTACACATTATTGAAATAACAATGTTTAAAAAAAACATTTCTTTTTTATATTATTTTAAATTCCCGGTTTTTTTTTATATTAAAATTGTTTATCTCTTATTTTAATTGTTGAATCTTTTTTTGTTTGTCAATATATGGTCACCCACCATTTTATTTAATTATCTGAGTTTCCCTTCCAAAGATTTATACATAGTTGTCTAGCATATATGGCCTATTTAAAATCTCATTCACGACCCAAAATTTCCGTTCTTAAAGGATTTGCAGCTGTTTTACATTTCATACCATAAATACCTAATTCCAGACCTTTTCAATGTAATTGATTTAACTTTCGTCGGGAAATTTTGAGACGACCTTATTAGGGCGAAATGGTGCTCTATTCATTTATAATTGCTGGTGAACGATATGCGAATTGGATTGAGTTAGATTGCACTTTGAAATATACATTTTAGAGTGCCTCAAATTCGCGCGAATAATCTAAAACCCAAAAGATTAATTTCGTATGAAATTACCATTAACTTGACCGGAAAACCTATAGAATAAAAAAAATATAAGTGGTAAAAAATGGGGGTGTTTTTGTTTATTTTGGTTAACAACACACAAATTGCCATGGTTTCAAAGTTAACCTCTTACCACCACACTTCGAATAAAGACATCCTAATTTATGAGTATACTGTTTGAGATTGGATCATCTTTTCCTTTTAATTAACTCCCAATAACGAACGTCTTGGCCGAGCGGACACAGGGCACGGTCTTGGGGCCTCTGCTGTTTTTCCTCTATGTCAATGATATCCCAACTTAATGTTTCATTTCGAAACTAGAACTGTTTGCTTATGACGGATTACTGCGATAATATAGAAATCAACAGTCCTCAGATGGTCTTTCACCCAAAATAATCTTGCAGATTAGGAAAATGAATGGAATATGAATGTACTTATGTACATGACCACCAAGAAGATATCTTAAAATCACGAAACAAACAAAACCCTGGCAAACAGCTTCAAAGTTTCTAATTAGCAATTGCAGCTGGTCACCTCATATCGTGATGAAAGATCTCGGCTGGCCTCATCATCATCATTATTCAGCAAGTCCGGACTGTTTGGACGAAAGCCTCACCACGTTCCCAAGCTGGATTTGCAGCAGACTTAACATACTCTAAAGCATTACCCACGGCCTGGTTTAAGTCCAAAAACACAATCGAGAAGCTCGGCGTAGGCACTTTTCCAACTACCGATCAAATGCCAAATCAAAATTTTCAAAACTACCCTATGTGTAATATTAAAGGAGATGCCCGATTTAAGTCTATAATTTTGTTGATCTTGATAGAATGGTCTTCACCCAAAATTTTAGTATAGCGCCAATATTTCAACCCATTTTGAGGTGAGAGCTTCAAACGTGCTCTCGTAATCCCTAAGTACCTGTGTAAATTCAAATGATCGACCAATGGAGCAAATTTTGCTTATAAATCCAAACCACAAATCTTTAGCCCTAAGATTTCACAGGTAAAATGAGAAAAACACGTAGTGCCTTTCTTGTCCTTTCTTTCCTGATATACCAATCTTTTGACCACTTCCTCCGGTAAAAATCTGGGTTCCCGGGGATGGACTATTAATGACGGACATGACCTTCAAAACGGATGGGAAAATATATCCCCTAACGCCCCTTAACTGCATTTAATTAACAAAAAAAAAAAAGATATGGAGCGGACCCCCCCCCTCCTTGTTTTAGGTAGGTTCTTGGTGGTGATCGTCAGATTTTCCTCTTTGAATGTTAGGGATATAAGTATGATAAAACATCAAGCCCCGCAATATATTGTCATATTAATCAAACATTTGTATGAAGAACAACATTTTCCAGCACCTTGCAAATCGAGCTAATCACAAACGATACTTTATCCGATACATATAATCCGATTAATATTACTGATAATATTTGTATTTTTAAGAAAGTAGTGCAATTTTAGTTTTGTCTCATCCCTTATGCATTGCAGCGATAAGCCTAAATGAGCTGCCCTTGAAATGGGAGCATAGTGAACTGATTGTTTAGCTGGAAACGGACTATGAACAAAGCAAAACAAAACAAGCAAAACAAAAAGCTTGGCGCTAAACCTATCAGCCCTACCACAATCACGTAGTGCGTACGGTGTTAAGCTGACAACAGATTCATCAACACGAACACTGATTAATGTGCTATCTCGACAGGTAATGTTACAGTCGACAAATAGGTATCAGCTCTTATTGTCTGGTGAATTCCTTTGATTGCGTAAACAGAATTAGATTCGGTACTTTGGAAACGGCGCCATAAATTTAAATGCCCATTTATTGAAAGGCAATTTCGTCTCGCATACGATACTTTGATTTATAAGTGTATTGTGTATTACCGTCTCAAAGCCCATGTTATCGGGATGAATGCACATCCCAGCAGTGTGTAGTCCACTTAAATTTTAAACACTCAAAAATGTTCTTTAACCCTCGTCTTACCGGGGGAGTGGGTGTGGACGACAGAAAATACTAAATTATCATCTTATTACACTAACAAGATATATTCAGCTAATTCACTTGATATATTACATAGTGACGGTTGTTAGGTGTAACCCACCTAAATTTTAAACACTCAATAATGTTCTTTAACCCTCGTCTTACCGGGGTGTGTGGGGGGGGGGGGGGGGGGGGGGGTGGACGACAGAAAATACTAAATTATATCGTCCCCTTAGAGCCAGAACTGGCTATGTCCATTTTGGGAATTTTGGAACATCTATTTGATCAACGAGTGTGAGGCCTATATATCAACTTTGAAAAAGTACAAGTAACACGAAACTGGAAGATTACTATTTATTCCAGATTTTCAAACGCTGCTTATACCTATTTCTTATTTTCTTATTTTTTTAGCTATAACCAAAGTTTAAACTCGCCTATCTCAAAATTCCATATTTGGACAGAGTAAGTTCTGGCTCTAAGGGGACGATAGTGACGGTTGTTAAACAAAATAGGATTTTTTGTTTCTGAGAAAATCGCATCTGAAAAATTGCGAACTCCAGAGGGTCCGTACACATCCCCACACACGATTCAAACAATCAAATCCGATTAGGAAACGAAATTAACAACTGGAAATTCATTTTAGCTAATATTCATGAAATCTTACTTAATAAATTGGATGTAATACATTGATAAAGTAAACCATCTTATCCGTCACACCAAAAATTACGCAAATCGGTGATTATGTTCATGACATAGTGACGGATGTTGAATTTTCCCTATACTAAAGCTTTATTCAGCATCCGTGATTATGAAAAACAACAATCCGCTTTTCCGAACATCCGTCAAACCAACGTGCGCCACCGCGAATCTGCTCAATTTGGTTTATTACATAATGACGGATGTTGAGTGGATTGCCGAGATTCGCCGCTTTGAACTGTAAATATAGTATAAATTTCTAGTAATAGTAAAATATATATGTATTTTTGAAACAGATTTTTCTTCATAATTTTGTTTGTACTGATGTAGTGCTAATGTAATGGTTTTTTTTTGGTTTCTTTACTTTAAGTCACTAACAGAGTATGGCCACCCCTGGCATGAAACAGTGCGTCAAGATGTCGCGGCATACTGTCCACAAGGCTGTTTATAAGGTCAATGGGAAGAGCGTCCCACTCATTGGTCAGAACCTGAGCTAATTCCTGAAGTGTTTGAGGAAGATTGTCCCCGTTGTATGATGGCTCTTGCCTAAGGTATCCACCCTTGCTCGATAGGGTTCAAATCAAGGAAGCAAGTAAGCCATGTATTCTGCTCCACCTGATCTGCCTCAAGAAATAGTCTCACTACAGTGGCCCTGTGAGGCGACGTGACATGTCGTCTTGCAGTCTCGATTCCCGAATACAGTCATCTTGGAGGTTCTCACAACGTACTCGACGCATATATCTTTATGACGTGTGTTTAAATGACATAATACGTTATATAGCGAGGAGAACGTCCACTATTTTATCCCTAAGGATGGCTGCCAAGCAATGATCCCTAGTGCAAATTACTGACGGGTTGAAGTCTCTGGCCATGGGTATTTGTGAATAAATGATTGTTCATTGAATCAATATGCTATTCACCTGCAGGGATCGTGTTTCCCTGCTGGTGCATATTAATTACATTCTGACAACTAAACAACATAAATTGCAATTAGAAAAACACATGTGTCAACTGCATACTACGATTTGAATTTAAGAGATAGGACAAATAGATGACATTAAGGAACTACAAGTTGGATAGTAAGAGAGTGGTAAAGAGATATCCAATGGAATTAAAATATATACTGCCACAAAGCAATATCCGGCTTGTTGAAATAGCGTGGGTCTTTAACCCTCGTCTACATGAGCATTTTTTTGATAACAAAATTGCGACAGGGGCGGGGGGGGTTACCACCCCCCCGTGATTTTCGTTACTGAACACCCGATCCCTGTAATTTTGGTACCCACGTATAGCATAGAGTTTTCTTCTTTCCATTGTACCAAAATACGTACTAACATCCACATTTATGACGTCACCATGACGTAATTATGTGGGGAAAGCACGAAAATATGAATATAGGTGGAAAATGCGAGTTCCCACATTTTATGCCACTCAAACACCCTATTATCGCTCTAAAATGATTGTCATTATATTAAAAACAGTCATTTCCATCAAGTAGAGTCAAAAAACCGCATGAAAATCTGATTTCCTAACCTTTTGGCGACAAAAATGAATTTTTCACTTGTGTGTGTTATGAAATCGGGCAGTTTGCGGAACATGCAAAACACTATGACGTCACAGTGACGTAATGCTAGGCATTGGTACTCATTTTGGTATCAATGGAAGAGGAGGACCATAGTGATAGCTATGGTACCAAAATCAAGTTTCTGTGATGTTCTTGTGGTAGGACTGTGGTACTTCTCTCCGGAGGGGGGGTGGTTACCACCCCCCCCCCCCCATCGATCAATTTGGGGATCACTCCTGTATATCTTACCTATACCACGCGTGGAGTTTGTTTTTGGATTAAACGGAGCGGAACATGACAATTGACAATTACATAAATAATTTGGCACCAAAAAAGGGGGTTTAGCACGCCGCGGAAAAAAAACCTGAAGGGGGGGGGGTGGTAACCACCCCCCCCCCCCCCTTCGGTAGACGAGGGTTTAAAAAAAATCCAAAAATTACATGCGTCCTGGGACAGGAAAACAAATCCTACTGCATTCCTAGCATGGCATCACAACGCCCTATTATGTTCACTCTTAATTCAAATATAAAAACTAAGCAAATATTTTATAATAGATTTTGCTTGTACCAAAGTATATCAGAATGTCTAACACGCTGTTTTGTTTTTGTTTGTTTGTTGTAAAGTTCTGTGTAATTTTGCAAATGAGGAGGTTTTGAAAATTGGGCCCTGTCACACAGAAGCTGTTAATTCAAAGGTCAACTGCACATAGGAGGTTTTTCCTGCAAGCGACCGAATGGACTTGTCCGTGAACTATGTGGTGTCTTCGCATATTATATGACTATTTGTAATAGTTTTTAACATGGGTTTATGCATGTTTTCTGAAAAGAAAAAGGTAAACATCTAAACATTTAGATTTGGTATCGAGAAAATTTCATTATTGCCCGATACTCCGGAATCGTTTCTTTTTTTGATGTTGAAAACAACACCAAATTTGGCGACCACCTAAATCTAAAAAATTAGATTTTGGTAGCAGAAGGAAATTTCATAGATTTTCCCCTTACCCGGAAGGTTCTTTTTGATGGTTTTGAAATTAAAGAACAAAAAACAAACACTAATGTGGCGCCGACCACCTAAATCATCACACAGTCATAGACGAATTTATAACACATGTTTGCTTATATACCAAACAGCTGACAGGACTGATTGTAATCACATTTTGTGGTTGCTGTCATGCGGAATCGTCGATTGTATCTTATGAAAAATCAAACAATGATGGGTCACCACTCGAAAGAGCGGAATTAAAAATCTGGCAATGTACATAATTTTTTCTCAAGTATACATTAACGCTGAAAAAGGTACCTTTACGTATCCCGATGATCGTATGTGCGGGTATTCGTGAAACTCTGAATAACGGGTTGGCTTTCAGAGGTCTTTACTTGAAATTTTTCATTATTCGCTCTCCTGTATGGATTGAGCACTTTTAATTCAAAGATAGTCACCTGAATAATATATATATATATATATTATATATATAGTAATATATAATATATATATATATATATATCTATATCTATATATATATATTATATATATTATATATAATATTCTAGTTATGTAGGCGGTATTACATATTTTGAGCGGTGGGTTTTGTTTTAATTCTTAAAGTGTAACACAATCCATAGTTTCAAAAACACCTTGGCATCAAACACACCTTCCCCTCTCCATAAATGATACCGTCAGAGAAAAGTGGCACTTTACCGTATTCAAGGTCTAAAGTAAGAAAAGAAAAAGTAAAAGTAGAAAGGTAACGCTAAAAATTGCATTGAAAAATATGGAATAAGGACACATGTGAGTCCTTGATTCAAATGGTAAATTAATAAATGGCAAAAAGCCATTTTTGAGAATGAGTATATGTACAATAAAGAGAAATAAATGTGGACTTAGAATGACTGTATGGAGTGTGCTGTGCCATTATGAAAATGGTATAGAGTACCTAATTGCGGATACACTGTGCTTACGAATGCACTGAAGATTGATAACAACATGAAACGTCACTATAACATTTTGTACATTCAAAAATAAAGTTAGTTTTGCCCGCACAGTTAATATGTGCTACATGTGAGGGTTGTAATTGACTCACGTAATTGTCACGATACAAGTAAAGTGGAAGGTATTTTTTTTTTCATCTAATTTGAAATGTATTCCCCTCGGTTCTCAGCTCTTTTCAAATGCCAAGAAACTTATACAGGGTGAGTAAAAAAAAAAAAACTTGACCCGGATTGTATCCGCCATTTTGAATTTTTAAATTAACATATATCTAAAAGAGGTGGTGTCCTCGGAAAGCCAATTTAAAATATTAATTGGCTGCAACGATAATTCCAATCGGAAGTATAGGACCGAGCTACAGTTGTTTTGAATCAAGTAGTCCGGTGTTCACCCTATCCACGATTCCAATTTAAATACCACGTGGCAACTAAGCAAATGACTCCCAAAAATGATGACAAGGGTATTTATTGTCTATGTTTATGTGAAAATATAGTGTAAATCCAAAGGTGAAAAAGTCAGCGATAATGGTAAGTTATATTTGGCAACAACTTTTTTAAAGATTGGCATATTTTGGTCTCCAATATAGGACAAACTTTAAGATGTTATGATTACATCGCATGTAACTTTTTAACACTTAAGTGCATAGTGGAGTCGAATGTGGCCATGATTTCGTTGTCCGCGCCGCCATATTTTAACGCCTAAATTGTTTTTGCCCAAGTTTTTATGTAATTGCCTAAATATTCAGTTGCGCAGATTTTTGTGAAAAAAAAATCATTAGTAATTAACTAATACTAATACTAATACTATATTAACCCTCGTCTACTGAGCCATCTTTTTGTAAACAAAACTCCCGAAGGGGTTTACCGACCTCCACCCTGTGATTTTCGTTACGAACAAAAGATTACTGGAAATTTGGTACCAAAGGATAGCTTAGGTTTCTTCTTTCCATTGGTAACAAAATAAGTACTAACATCCCCATTTGACGTCACCATGACGTAATATGTTAAGGAAAGTACAAATCGGAAAATAGGGTGGAAAAATTGATATTCGCAATTTTTGGACTCAAAACCCTATTATAGCTCTAAAAATGATTGTCATTATATAAAACTAGTCATTGCCCATCAAGTAGAGTCAAAAAAAAAACGCATAAATGAAAATTGATTTTCCTAACCGTTTTTGGCGAAAAATGAATTTTTCACTGTGTGTGTCTATGGAAATGGCAGTTTTGCTGACATTGCGAACTTTATGAGTCATTGTGACGTTAATGCTAGGCATGTTGGTACTCATTTTGGTATACAAGGAAAGAGGAGGACCATAGCTATCTATTGGTACCAAACTGAAGTGTCTGACGAGTTCCTGTGTTGTGTTAGGATTGTTGGGACTTCTTCTTCAGTAGGGACGGTGGTAACCACCCCCCCCCCCCATCTATCACTTTGGGATC
>JAMKCH010033767.1:0-101196 GCA_023653785.1 Ophioderma brevispina | reverse complement strand
AGAATACATTAATATCCGGCGAAGAGAGTGAAAAACATTCAAAGCCACAGACAAATTGCATTAATTTGTCTCCAAGGCCAATCAGTCTTGATCTAGATCATCCCGTACCATTATTTTTTTAATGAGCAACAGAAATATAAATGCAGTAAACACATTGCAGAACCCATCCCAATGTACTTGTTACCCTTTCAGAACAGAGAAGCACATTGTGGAAGGGTGGGTATGTGGGGGTCCATGGGAGCTTGCTAAAGGTACATTTTGGGAAGTCCCAGGTATAATAGGAGTATGATATCCACCTTGGAAAAGCTGAATGTAGTGACATTTTTGTGCGTGTTACCAAATTGATTTTAGGACTCAACCGAAGTGACTATCTTCCAATTAAATATTATTAAATATTGGCCAGTATCCGAACCGATCCGATCTTATGTTGAGTGTTTATATTTATAACAAAAATTAATAAATCACTTCAGAAATTGCCATTTATCACACTCAATCAGCTACAGCCCTACCAATTGCAACTCATTATCAAAACAAAAATGTAGTAAAACACCCAAATTAAAAAATAATATCTATGCAAGTGATGAATTCATAAAAAGACATTGCTGCTGTTATATTTTTTTTACTCCGATATCAGTATGAATTATCGGCAAGGAAAGCCTTTTTTGCAGATCCGATACGATATCCAAACTGATACGAGCCTTAATTGATTTTTTTTAAACCTGTTCCATTATGTGCTGCATAATCAAAAAATCCACCAAACATGGGCCATTATTAGCCCTGTTCAATTTAACACTAAATTAATATCCCTAACAAGATCCATCCCTAATGAGTGCCCAAGAAAGTATGTACACATGGGCTATTCCATGTCAACACTCGAGATGTGCACCACAGCATGTCATGGATTTTTTTCTTGTTTGGTGTGATGATAGATATTGATGAGAAATGAAAATCCCAAAATTTTGAGCTTCATACCACCTTTCGTTTTCCGGCAGGAGCATTCAGAAATTTAGGGGGGTTCACCATCAAAAATGCTGTGTGATGCGAAAGACAATTTTGAGAGGGCCATTAACTTGTAATGAAACCCTCCCCAACTTTGAAAATCACTATCTGGGGATTTTTTTTTTTGGTGTAGAATTCATATCTAGCATCAAAAATGCGATAGCTCCTTTACTTTTAAAGTTATTTGGGTGTAAAAATGCAATGTCTTTCATCCGGGACCAAGTTTGGGGGGGTCAGAACTCCGTATGTAACAATATTTTAATTTCAATTTTCTTGTTATTCTTTTTATGAGTACCACTGCAGACATTTCTTACCAGTACAATTAAAGCACATTAGATAAGTAAAAGTAAGTGAAAGCTTATTAAAAAAATACTAATTTCGCCATTTTGACATATATTGGCCCCCTAAAAAATTTCAATGGTGTTGAACATATGCATCAACCCCTATACTTCAGATATTTTGAAGAAGAGAAAGAAACGAAAGAAGAAGAAACAATATCAAAGAACTATTCTTGACAGAAAGACTCCCGCTGGGTCTGTCGTATCGATGTCTTTCATTGTTTTTAGCACAAGGCACTTGTGGCTGATATGCCCCATAGAATTGTATATGTGATAACTATTACTTTTCTAATGTGTTCATAATTGTATTTGGTTAAAGTTATATGTAATACTTGTTTGACCCCCCCAAAAGAGGGGGAAAATAAAAAGGCTGATATAATGTGGAGTTATGCTACTTCCCCAGATTTGGATCACCGAATGAAACAAAGGCGCATCGATATTTAGGCCTCATTAAAACTCTAAAAGTGACTTCTGAATGGTCCCAGACTTGAATTCTACCCCCACAATAATACCCATAGATAGTGATTTCAAAGTTGTTGAGGGCGCCATTACTAATCTGTGACCCCTCTCAACATAGTCTTTCACATTTGGTGGCACTTTGATGCGTGGACCCACCCTCTCTAAACACCTTCAATTGACTCTAGATGGGAGAAACGAAATAGATTAACGCTCAACATGTTCAGGATTTTCTTATATCATCATGTATACCACCCACATTAAAACGAACACCTCCACGACGGTGCTTGTGGGCACACTCTCGAATGTTGCACCATGGAATGGGCCACATGTTACCAAGTATCTTTTAACCAGCAAAACAATTCACCAGCTTTAATGTGTTGGAGATGGTGAATACAGTTTGGAAGCATTACTTTAATTAAGTGACCGTAAATTATCTCTACTGCGTGTTCCATAGAGTTTTTACACCATTGGATCAAGTTGCAGATGGATCTGAAATTAATGTAACCTACCTCTGAGACATCAAACCTAATTAGGTTCCAATAACAATGAAGTGATAATGAGGGATGAACATAATAGGACTAAGCCCTTATTTCATTGGACTAACATGAACTCCTCTTTATTTCTCAATGTGGTTTGTGAGAAAAGGTTCATGCAATTGCTAGATTACCAAAAAATTACTAAAAGCCAAAATAGACCAATAAGTGCTCGTTTTTAGCTTTGGACATGTACTGTCAAAAGTGGAAACTTTTCGCGCACTTCTGACGCTAGCGCGAAATTAAAAACATGCGAACATTTTTATTTTGTGTGTAGATTATGTAGTATAGCTGAAACGAGCGAATATTAAAAACCAAGCAAAAATTTTAAAAACTACAGGAAACAGGGACTGAACTTTTTTAAAATAGGTTTTTTGCTCGGTAAAAAAGTGTCTCCGGCTGCGTATCAGGGGGAGCTTTAAGGGAGAGAGCTGTTAATGGCATTTACCAAAGCTACTAACCAAGGATTAGATTTGATTAGATTCCCCAAGGGGAGCTTTAAAATCATTCTCCTATAACGTGCTAAGGAGGAGCTGTAGGGGAGCTTATCAATCTCATCTCCTAAAGTCAGTCTGAGAAACGCAAATAATTACAACACGCGGAAAATTACACTTTTACAGTCCCCACCATCAAAATTTAGAATAAGTTTCTGAATTATCAATCCAAGTATTAGTGTTTCATTTATTGACACTGAGAGAAGGATGGGAACAATATCATTGCCTGTGATATCATAAAGATTGCAATGGTGATACGCCACTGACAACTGACATTCACAATAATTGTGAAATAAAAATTAAGAAGGTAGGAATTTGTGTGCTGCTACAGCTAAAATAGGAAATTACATAATATTAAAAAAACTTCGTGATACCATACATTGTGCAGGGTTCGATTCTTACCCAGGTGCACACATGCCACCAGTGCATGTATATTGACTCTGTGCATGTGAATTTTCCTCTGTGCATGTTATTTTTCTGTTGTATTTTCAGACCTATTTGGCGACAAAAAAGCTAACATATTTTGTAAACACCCCCTGCATTTGTGTACAGTAATTAGTATCACTATGACCTTTCAAAATAGCATTAGTTGATTGAAGCCAGTGGATAGTTAACTTCACATGCCTTCGAAAAGAATTGTTGTGATTGATAGTTATACAAAAAAACCAGAATGTGATAGTAAAAAATTATAATATGAGGTCTAATTTGACTTTTCATATCACAAGGCGAAGTAGTGAGGTTGAAAGGGAACAGTCAAAATTGAAAGATGACTTTTTTTCCATTATTGAATTTACAGCAGTCAATCTTTTATATCATGATTATAACGACTTGGTTCTTTTTGTGTCATGTGATGGTTTTAAATAACTATCAAATTGTTGAAAACGGATAAATATTTAAAAACAAATAATTGACTGCCTATATTCGTTCAATAGTACACCAAGAACTGTCTTTAAAAAAAGATCAATGGGCGGGGGATGATGCCATTGGTTTTGGGCATGTGACCATTTTAATCTTTCGATCAATGCGCACTCAAAAAAATTAAAAAGAGCAGCTGGGTTATCATGCATTTCCAAGGAAGTTAGAAGGTGCTATCCCCTACAATAATTTTAAAAATAAGCGGCCGAGTGCAATGAGAGCCAACGAAAACGTGGTAACCGGTCGAAAAATGTTTCCTTTGTTGCATCTCGGACCGTCAACAACTATTTTGGTCGCGCGCAATGACTCTCTCATTGGCCTCATTGCATCTGGGCGTCTTACCGGAGGAAATGACGCGATGTTCCCTGTTGCATCGGGCCCGTCTTACCCGGAAAATGGACGCGAGTCCTAGTTGCACCTGGGAAGTTCATTTCCCGGGAAATGGATGCGAGCTTTTCATGCATTTCGGACGGTTTGCTCGCAGACGAAGGCGCAATGCTTTTCATCAGGCTGGGGGGGGGACACTGGTACAAAATGCCATAGACAATTTCGATTTCGATGGTGATAGCGCCACCATTTCGATTAAGCTATTTTAATTATGATACGCCATTCCTGACGTTAACCGGCAAAGAGCAAGACGTAGCGTAATAGCGCCACGCACGACTATGACGTAGCGTAATGGCGGCAACTCCGACGGCGCGAACTATAAGCTACAAATTTCAGCAGATCAGTGTGCAGTAGCATCCATATCTTATTTATTTATTATTTATTTAGTATCCCGGTTCTCATTGCATTAGCACGCGATGTTCCACGTTGCATCGGGGACGTCTTTCCGGAAATGGGCGCGATGTTCCTCGTTGGCATCTGGGAGGCCGTCTTCCGGGAAAATGACGCGATGTTCCTCGTTGGCATCTGGGCCGTCTCCGGAAAATGACGTGATGGTCTAGTTGCAGATGGGCCGTTATTGATTTACGCTACTTATTCCTGTGCCCGGGAAAAAAGGCCGAGATGCAATGGAAAAGCAAAAATGTGGCTATCGGGTGCATTGGGAAGTTTTTTTTTTGTTTGTTTTTAATTTTTTTTTTTTTTTAAAAATAAAAATAAATTGCACCATCGTTTGGCAATTTGGGCGTCACGGTCCGGCAAACGAACACGGTACGGCGTTAGGGTTAAGTAAATTTTTGAGTGCATAAGTGGTACATGAGAACATATGGTAGCTTACATTCTGACAGTGTTTGATTGAAGAGTAGACATCAAATAATGGACTCCAGAAAAGGGAGAACGTAATAGTATTGGTAACAAAAGGTTGAAAATGTGAAAAAATACGTGTGCTTTAGGGTATGTTTTAAAGTAAAGATGGTGTTACAATAGCTAAAGTGACCCAGATGAACTACTATAAATTTTGACTGTTTCCATTCCTCAGCAAAAACTTTTTGACCTTTTGTACTCTATCACTATCGGGCCTTTACATCACACTCTTAACAAGGCTTTAAATACCACAAAAGTGTCATACAGTGTGATTTTTTGTTGGGTAACTTCTTGTACATGTACGGTAGTTACAAAGTTGCAAGACCCACATTAAATTGGAGTTCAATGTGTTGCTACCCCTACTTGTGTGTTTTAGGAGTGCACAAGATGGAAGCTTGGTTTAAGTGCCAAAGTGGTATATGAAAAAGTGCTCACAAAAAAACTATGACCGCCTTGCTGTCTAGCGGTCAAATTTAAGCATATTCATGGCAGATTGACGCTAAAATACATGTAAGATCAGAGCTGGTATTTATGGCCGATGTGTTCAAGGATTTTTGGGATGTCTCTTGAGGATGTACATATCAGAAAACAATTTATGTAAGCACAAAAGTTTGGCCAAGAACGTAACAGGATGGGAACTGTTGGTAATGGTGGTTAGATTGAGGTGGCGCCATAACATAGTGCTACATTCTATAAATAAAGAGAAACATAGAAATTAATTTGTAGTCAACCTGGTCATTAAAGGCTCTAGCACTCAGTCTGTTTCAACCAAAAAGACCGGTAAAAATATAAAAATTTGCAATGAATGTAGCATTAATTAGGAAATGAAGTCTAGGTAACTAGAAGTTATTTTTCCAAGGAAAAATTACAAAAAACAGAGAAAGAAAACTCACAGCGGTTGTTCCAATGATATGAAGCCCCATTCGAATTATGTAATAGTCCCTTGTCTCTCATGGCGAGTCCCACCCATTGTCGATGCCTTTCCCGTTAACTCCTCCTTAACTGTAACCCCAACGCTCCCCAATTCTACCAAATTAACATACTGTGCTGGGGTGCTAGCATTCATGGCATTTTGTAGAATTAGGGGTTTCTGAAGCACACTTATTGTAAGTTCATGGAGAAACCTATGAAATTCCCCCCCCCCTTTACTAGTACTGACTGACACTAGTATAGTCCCACCTGTTTTTTACCCTGAAATTAGCTTGAATTTAGGAGGTGGGATTATACTAGGGGATCTCCACCCCTAACATGAAAAATTGAGCATCAACTTTTCAGCTAAGTTCAGAACTAAAACTAGGTTTGTTGTGTTCAAATGAGAGTGTGATCAAAAAGACCTGTAAATGAACTGAACTATGAACCTAATTGTGTAAAGAAAACTAAGATAGTACCAAAATTAGTATGATTTGACACAAAACAAATTGCAATTAACTATTGCTCTTCCAGCAAACAAACTTACTATGGTGGGGATTATTTTATAATTAGGATTGTTATACTATTTTTCAGTTCTTTGCCAAAAACTAAGAGGTGGGATTCGAATTCGAGCATGGGACTAATACTAGGGTCAGTACGGCATTTTGTGGTGTTCCAAAACTAGGGGAAGTAAGCGGTGCTTTGTGTTCACCATTAGCAGATCCGCTACTCTTTGTTCTCGCCAAAACTTCGCGAAGGCCGGCCCCTGGGCCGCGGGATAATCGGAGAGGCGAAAAGATGCTTTTTAGACGTTTCGAGAGATATCTGCTCATCGGTCAGCGAAACACGACAGCTGCGGCGGAACCCCCCTATCGATACCCTTTATCTTCCCCAACTTCGTCTTCCCCTTCACCCCGCTCTAGGACTTCCACCACTCCTCCCCCAAAACTCCCCCCATCTTCAGCAGAGCGCCCTACCTAACATTCCCCCAAAATAAGTAACCCCACACATCCCTACTCAAATCTTATCCGCACTATGTCGGCGCTATTATAGGTTGTTTGTTTTTGGTATTTTTGGATTTATAAAGCTATTGTGAATTATGTAATTATTGCGTGGAGGTACAAATAAGAAACGCACAGGTACATGTAAGTTAATTTAAAGTACCGTTAAAAGCATTTGTTGTTTGCAAGACTTAATGCCAAGGACTAAATGAACTCACTCAATCCCCTTCCAATGATTCAATGAGGGACATTGACCAGGGACAAATCAATAGAAACCCCTTAGTTTCCATACAATCATGCTAAAATTAGAAAAATCCTCAAAAAATAGATACAACCCATAAATGGCCCATAACGCCTTGGGTTTATTTTAACTATACATGTAGATTACTGTCTTTTTGTCTAGTATAGTATTTTTTTTTTTTCTGTTTCCCAGGTATGTCTGGTTGGGTGATGTCATATTGTTAGCAAAAGATATCTATAGATTTTATAGTATATGTGGAACTTTACAAGCAAGGCTGGTTGAAAAAAATCCAACAGACGGTACAATATCCTTTACCAATTTAAACATTGTTTTCATATTCAATCAGAAGTAATTCTTGACACAGGCTGATTTTTATATATCGCCTAGTGAATAAAGACCACACATGATATGAGATAAATTTCGAGGAATCAATTACACATCTTCTGTTCACTTGGCAGTTGACTAGCACTGTAAATTAAGGCACTATTATTGATTTTGCTAAATCAGAAATCAAAAAAATCATAAAAAAATCAGATTTTTGCATGTTCTGTTGAACAATACAGGTATCTAACATACCCTACAAGATAGACAGAAGAACCTAATAAGACAGAGAATTCGGATATTTTAGTAATTAGTGTCCGTTCGGACACCTTACTACAAACACGTAATGGAGGAGATTCGGATCTTTTATTACTGCCGTTTCTTCCTTTTCTGTCCAATTCTTTCAGTTGTGAAAAAGTAACTTATGAGAATTCTACAGGCTTTATTCTTCACCTTTAGGTATTCCTGCAAATTTCACATATTTGACTCTTTCGGACCAAAAAATCGCTTATAGTGGATAATTGACACGTGCCAGACTATTATAATTCGGCTCAGGGCTTCCTGCACAACATGTTTTAAAATTGTTACTTTTTTACTGTTATTTTTTTTTGTAATGTTTTGGAGGATTTTATGCGCTAATAGCTGTGGAACCTACTAGTTCTGCTAAGCATAACGCCACATATGTCTTTAAACATGTTGTCTAAACGGATGTGAAGTAAGTTATGCAAAACCACAGGAATACCTTTCCCCTGTTACCTGACCTAACGTTTGTGAATATCAAAATTCCCTCTAAATGTCCAATATATCCCTGTTTTCACTATCAACCACAAGTTGAGAGCATATAATGCGATAACATATTGAAAAAAAAACTACAATTTAGAAATTAAAAATTTTGAAGAAAAATGGCCGACTTACAATCACTTCTGCGATGAGAAAGGTGTTCTCTGGAAAAATGAGGGATTTCTACGTTTTTGTAGATAAATTTTTGAGGATTAACTATTTAAAAAGGTAAGGTTATTCTGTAAGGAACATCAACTCGCTTTGGAATGCTTTTGATATTGTGTTTCGTCCTGCAGTCTGCACCAAAAGTGGCTCTTTGACATGGCCCCTCTTGCTATGCTGGTAACAGGGGATAAGGTATTCCATATGGTTTTGCATATAACTTCACATCCTTTAATGACAACATGTTAAAGACATAATGTGGAGTTATGCTTAGCAGAACTATGGAACCTACCTGGATTTTAAAACTAGGCCAGTATACCTCCAATTAAACTTTCCTAGTTTTTTATCATTCTAAAATCCTAACACTAACCATATTTTATATTTTTAACTTTTTAAGAGGGGGAAATTGAAAACAAAAATATATTTGGTAACCCATGGCTTATCATCCAGGATTTTGAAGCTGGGGTGTGGGTCCATTCCCACACCCCAGCCTGAGGAGAGATCTTATAGGCTTTAAGTTAGGTGTAAGGAGGCTAGGGCAGGGTAAATCACTTGGTCCAAATTGTAAATTTTCGCATGATAATTTTATTGGTTGACAAAGCTATAAATATCATGGTGTGAAATGGCGTGCAACGCTGTGCATGATCAATTCGGTACCAGTGGCCTACATGTATAAATCTTGTTACATAATATTATTGTCCAGTAATATTGTATGCTGTATTCTATTTCTAGACTGGCTCAATATTTCTTGGACATGACATATGTGCGCGTATCTCTTGCGTGAACTGTGCCCGACGTGCAATCCAACGGTGCGTTGTTTTGGCTGGGAAGAGGGCGAACTTAGTAACAATGTCCCAAGAAATTATGAGCCAGAGTAAAGTGGACTGCTCCTGTCAAATGAAAGTAAACAGTATAGTAAAACAATGTCAACAAAACATACTGTGCAATCCTATGCGTGTCCTTGACCTTATTGTGTCCGAGGCCAGGGCTGACATGACTGACCAAAGCCAAAAATGATCATTGTTGATGACACACATAATGAGTGTACAGTTTTAACACAGTACCCCCCATATGACCCCAATCATTTAAACCATTGGCTTTGCTAAATTAAAGACAAGTGCATTGTGCCATTATCTGAGACTGAGTTCAAACTCTCATCCATGCAAATTGTTTTGCAATAGCAAGTGTTTATCCTACAGTGCACTGAGTGTAGTATCTCAGATCTTAGTTTAAAGGGGCATTTCGTGTTCCACAGCCTCGTTCCCCCCGACTTGCCTAAAAAATTTTGAGAATTTTATATCATCTGAATCGTTAGCCTCAGTCTGTCGGCTCAGTAATCCACGTGTGCCCAAAGTATTCGGTTGCATCTGTAAGAAATTCGCAATTGTTTATTTTCTGTCCGTAAACGGACCGTGGGAAACGAGCAATTGCTCATGATAACACAAATCCGCAAGATCGGGATCAGCTCAAATTTTGAGAATAAGCTTTTCTCAAGGATATCTAGTGTTCAATGAATATTAAAATGAGAAGGTGCTGAAATCACGAAATGCACCTTTAAGTTCTTGGGCAAAATGCTACATGTACTGTAGATCAGTCTGAGACTGCATGTATCAGTCTCAGACAGTCAGCCATGACAATGACAGTCTGACAGTGACAGTGTGTCAAAATACTTACCCTAAACTCCACCAAAATATCACCGCATCTTTCTCTCACATCACTAAATGGACACTGTAATGATAATCGCAACACGCTTGCAAGATGTTTCACCAGAATAATATGATTAGTTTGTGCTTGGTCAATCTTACATGCACCTCCTAAACAGTTTTCAGCTTCTGCTGGTGGTTCTCCTCCAGGTTCAATGGGGATTCCAGTAAGCCTTGAGCCAAGCGACCACTGATCTAAAGCCTGTGATCTCTCGTTTCTCTATCATCTCGAGTAAGATCCGGCCCAAAACCCATCGTGAATCAGGATCCCCGGCGAGAAATCCAACCTTTTCGGCCATCAACACAAACCTTTTTAGAATATCCCGAACTTCCCCAGGCTGTCCTGGATATATCCACGTGTAAATATTGCACGAAATCTGGGGATTCCGTCCGCCGCATAAAAAAACGATGTTGTTTAGTCACGTTTGGTTTAGTTTTTTCCGTACAAAAACAACGGCGGTATCGGTACAGACAAAAGGCCATTGCAGTGAAAGAACACACACGTAAATGCCCGTAAAACATGTACTACAACGGTTTCCTGTATTACCCTCGTCGATATATTCACTGCAAAATCCCACCTTGTCAAAATCCCACGCTGGAAACATGTGCAGAGGAAGACAAACAGAAATTAGCAGTCTCCTGATAATAATTTCACAAATATGATGAAAACATCAAATATCAATAAACAGCGCCTGCTCCAACCCGTCGATGAAATTCCTTATCACATTTGATTCCGTGCACATTCATCAATAAATCTGCACACACGGCTCATTATAATTAATTTATGAAAGACACACCTCCGTTAGGACCAATCAGGATGCTCAAACAGCCGGTGTAACCCTTTGCCCTTAGCCGTTTCCACGCCTTGCGTCAGTCAAGGGATCGCTTAGAAAAGTGTTGTTTTCACATGTCATTCATAAAGTCCCAGTCTGGCTGTTTATTAATTTTCCACAAATAAAAACACATGATTGCTGCATGAATATAATTTTGCTTTCAAATCACCATTTCGTAGATTCTTGGTTAGTTCATTTCATAAATTTGCTTACTTTTGTTACGATCGTTCTACATTTGTGATGTTTTTATCTCAACCTTTCCATTACAATACTTTCACATTTGCATTGGTCGAGCTGGATCCCTTTCATTTATTATCGCACGGAGGAGGTCGACAATACATTATTACAACAACCGTCATGCTGGCAGTCCGCGCAAATAAACTGCCAAGAAACTACGGAAAATTAATGTAATGAATTGGAATCAGCTGATCATTACATATAATGTTCCTGTCACATAATGGTCAAAATGAGAAAAGATGGGGGGAAACGCGAGAACGTGCCAATAAATAAATAAATTAATAAAATAAAATTTAGGAATATGGGAACGAGACCCGGCAAAAGACAAGCATATTAATTCCGACAAAAGAATATCAAATAAAGAGATCATTTTCCACAATTTTCCACTTGGCCTACCCCATCAACCTTTTTCCGCGATAGGCTTGACTACCGATAACAACTTTTTGTTTGTAAAAGTCTACTTTAGATCCACTTTTGTCATAACAAAAAAATTAAATAAAACCACCCTTGCAGTTTAATGAAATTATTAATGATGCGCCCCATGAACCCCGGGCATGACACCCCCCTGGCACTAGGCGCCTAACGAAGTCAGCCGAGAATATTTTTTTTCAAATACATGAACTGCGTTTGTTGTTTTTGTTTGTTATTCATTCATTCATTCTTCATTCATTCATTCATTCATTCAATTCATTCCATTCATTTCATGTCATTTATTTTATTTATTTATTTATTTATTTATTTATTATTTATTTATTTAGTTATTTATGTATTTATTTATTTATTTATTTATTTATTCATTCATTCATTCATTCATCTCATTTATTTAATTATTTATTATTTATTTATTTATTTTGTTATTTAGTTAGTTATTTAATGTGGCAACGTTTGGGGTGGTGCCGGGGGGTGGTGTTTATATTGATATATATGGAGTGACTGAAGTGGTCTCTTTGTAGAGTTTTTCGAATGTGGTGAGTCATTCAGAGATTGCAAGAGTTGTGTTGGCAAACAATGTGATTTGGTTGTATAATGCATAAAAGATAAAGGCGGTTATACATTTCTAGGAGGGAAGGTATTTTAAGAGTTTTACTATACGGCGAGTGGCCACTTCACAGACAGAAAGATTTTTTTATGAAACATGCTAGTTGATAAAATTCTATTGAACAAGGTAATATTAGGAAGAAGCAAGAGGTTCTTGATACTCTGTGACATCTCGCCAATTTTAAACTCCTGGGAATGACTGCCACAATTCAAAATTAAACATTCACCACAAGTGAAGAGAACACACCATCCACTTTTCTTAAGGCTGACTCGATATATGCCCGATGATGGGCGCACCTTCATTTTTCAAACAAATCGTGTTTTTGCATACATATAATCAGTGCGTATTACGGCCTGCCCGCTCTGAGGGGGCTAATTTCCCAGACTTGGAAATTTTCCCTTCTCATGGGGGTAAAAGCCAATTTTTCCGCGTCAGAGAGGCTAAAAAACGGCTGATTTAGCATGATTTTTGCAATTTTTTCCCCGGCGCAAAGTCGTAGGGGGGGCAACCTGCCCCCTGCCTCCCCCCCCCCCCGCCGCCTGTTACACGCCATGCATATAATGTTTGTCCATATATAGTCACTGCGAAATAGCTAGCTCAAAATCGAAGACCTTCTATTTTAAGAAAATCAACGGCTTTGTTATAAAATTCCGGATATGGAATTTTTGTTATACACAGTATCCTATGGCACTGTTATACTGTGCATAGATGTTTACTTCATGAAAACGGAAAATCCGATTCATCTCTAACTTTGAAATTGAGCATATATGGTAACTATCTTTAGTTCTAGATGACTATTTTAAATTACTACACCCAAAAAAAATATATTTCGAAATCTCTGAGTCAGCCTTTAAAGCGGCACTGCATGGTACATTTTCACAAAATATGAAATTTCTTCAATTTGCTCTCAAATGATAGTCTATGCCATTGGAAGAATAGAGATATATTTTACACATTAAAAAAAAAACACATACTCAAAAACAGATACGAACGTTAATAAGGTAATAAGGTAATCCAGGTAATTTGTAGGCTACCTTTTAGTGGGAAACATGCATACGGCGTGACGGTTTCTTGTGTTAAACGCCATTTCCGTCGTCTGCTGAATTAATGTCGCCGGCGACATTAATTATGAAATCGTTGTTTACCCATAAGGACACTGATTTGGTCTTTATCATTTCAGGGGAGGGCTAATGTATATATTTTAAAGCTTTACAACCATGCAAAAATATCGATTTTGAACAATCTTGAGGGCGCACTATTTTTCAAATGTGCTATGTCTCTTTAACGCAACTCTTCTAATACTCTGACGGTAACAACTCACCATATTTTAACTCTCAAAGTGACTCCCCCACTTCAAGTACAAACATTACCACTATAATCACTACAACACGCTACATCACAGCGGTTTGCCAAATGCAATTCATCCAATGGAGCGGATGGACCCAGGTCAAACGGCATCATTCACCCCCCTCCCCCACACACACACACATAGAAAAGGTTTGACACCTTTGGTGTATGGACCCTCTATATCAATGCTAGGTAGTTAGTACTCTCAAATTGTGGTGTCACTTTTTCAACACTGAGGGGCAAATTTAAGGGTACACAGGGGTCAAACTTTTAAAATGCTCCAATCATGTTGAAATGTATGCCATATCGCCCGTCAAGTCATAAGGATTCAAAAAATGTATATAGTTTGTACCATCAATGCCCATTGGTTTTGGAGTTATATGGTAAAAATGGCTAAAATGGTAACAAAGGTCAATTTTCATTTGTACAGGAGTCAAAATCAGAAGTTGCTCCAATTTTAGTAAAAAATAAAGAAGTTGTTCATCTAGCGTAATGTGTCAAAATGTATAGTTATCATGTTATGGGACAAATAGGTCATAGGGCAACATAATCCAATTGGTGTTGACCTTCTTTGACCCTTATCTCCGTAAGTAAACTTTTAACATAATCAAATCAAAACTTTATGGGAGTCCTCTTTCCTCGGGCAATAATTTGCAAGTATTTAAAATATAATTAGACAAACTTTTAACCCTCGTCTTACCAAGGGGGTGGTTACCCCCCCCCCCCCCCGGAAAAAAAAAAAAAAAAAAAAAAAAAAAAAAAAAAAAAAAAAAAAAAAAATTCTCTCAAATGTGAAGGTAGCACCTTCACCGGGGTTAGGGTATGCCGTCGACGCGTCAAAGTCGAAGGGTATATAATAAGGGGGGTTGGTTGCGACCCAAGTATATATTTTATGGTGCATTTTTGAAAATATTATGCACAGTATGGCTCTAAAACTCTATCCCTTAGTCAAACTGGTAATTTTCCATCATTTAGAGCTGAAAACCGCATGAAACTCCGATATTCCTAACTTTTTTAGCGCAGAATTGGACTTTCGCCTATTTTCTGTGGAAAATGCCAATTTCGACGACTCGCGAAATTGATGACGTCATTGTGACACCATACTAGGTATGTTGGTACTTATTTTGGTATCAATGGAAAGATGAGGACCACAGCTATCACTGGTATCAAAATCCTAAGCCTCGGGTGCTTTTCTAATTCTCGAGGGGGTTGCCCACGCACACACCAACACACATACACACGCAACGCACACACCACAAACCCTGTAATATCCGTGTTACAAAAAAAGCTTGGTAAGACGAAGGTATCTTTGACCCCTGGTACAATTGAGATTGATTTTTTGACCATTTTAGTCATGTTTTTTACCTTATAACGCCAAAACCAATGGCCGTGTTGGTAAAACTGAATACCCATTTTTTTTTGGAATCCTTAGCTATTAGTTGGGTCATTTGGGAGCAATTCAGTGACCGTGTATAGCAGAGCATCATTTCTCCGTGAATTTGTCTTCTATGAAGGTTAATAAACAATTTTAGCGGGGATGCCCCTCGCAAAAGTGTGGGCGGAATCCACGAGGGGGAATATTCATACTACAGGGGTCAAAATGAAAAATGCTTGGACTGCTATAAAAGGTAACCAAAGTGTTCATCTTGTTACAAGGATTAAAAAAAGGTATAGCTTGTACTACTTACAACTTATGGTTATGAAGATATAACACAAAAATCATCAAATGCCAAAGGTCATCACGAAAGGTTAAATCTTAAATGTTGCTCCGATTTCTTCAAAAATGGGCTCAAATTGTTCATCCTTCCTCAGAGATTGCAACAAAAACATTTTGCACCGTCTAACATATTTGTTAAAATTGGGAGATCAATAGAGGTCAATGGGGTTGACCTTGTTTGTCATTTATCTCGATAAACAAATACAAATGAGAGTGTCAACTACTTTTGTTGCAATCCCTGTGGAAAGGCTAACAATTTGAGACAATTTTTAAAGAAATCGGTGCCATATTAAAGATTTATCCTTTGGTGATGACCTTTGCCATTGGACTAATTTTGTCTTAATAACCTCTGTACCATACCTTGTGGTAAGTTGCCAAACAAAAAAAAAAAAAAATGAACCTTATTTTAATCCTTGTAACACGAAGAAAACTTTTTGGGTTACCTTTTCTACAGCAATCCAATCATTTTCATTTGACTCCCTTTATTAGCCGATTGTTTCCCCCTCCTGGATTCCGCCACACTTTCTCACGGGTCCACCCCCGCTAAATTTGTTCATTAACCTTCATAGAAGCCAAATCCACTGAGAAAATGATGCTCTGCTCTATACGGTCACGGAATTGCTATAATGACCCAACCTATATAGAAGGGCAATATGCATACATTGTTAACTTGATTGGAGCACTTTAAAAAAGTTTACCCCTATTGAAAAAGTTATATCACATTGAGATAACTAACTACCAAGCATGATATATGAAGGTCCTACTAACTACCAAAGGTGTCAAACTTTTCTGTAGAGGGGTTAACGACTCCCTTAAATAAGGCACCCCTATGGTGTTCTTGATGCTCCGCCTAAGAAAATGCTTAAGAACATGCAGGTGTAGAATTAATAACTGGCGTACCCGTGGGTGGGGCTTTGGGCTAACCCCGCCTCAATGTTCTCAAATAAAAATATGGACTGAATAAAGAGTGAATGGATAAAAGAAAAAAGAGGAAAATAGAAAGGAGAAAGAAGAAAAAAGAGATGAAAAATATCATTAGAAAATTGCGAAAGAAGTACGCAAGGAAAGGCGTTTTCAGGTCTTGAAAACCCTAAAACCTCAGGAGCTTCCGGGGGCTCTGCCCCATGGACCCCCGCCGGGGCGTTGCCCCTGGACCCCACCAGGGGCCCTAAGGCGGGCCCCTGGACCCCACCCGTTAGTCGCTCCGCTCGATCCGCTCGCTTCGCTCTCATCATGGTTCGAACATCTTTAGTCCAGCCCCCCCTCAATAAAATTTCCTGGGCACGCCTATGGTAATTATAATCCGCCATACTCATAGTCTGGCTACAACGGTAAAGAATAGGGCACTCAATTCAGTTGACTCTTCACGCAACATTAGTTTCACGCTCAGATTCCGTTATCGTCTATGGAGCCGGACTGTGGCTCCCCGAGGACTATATTCTGCTTCCACACCGGTATCAGTTTGGTGTACAATTCTTACTTGTATACATATTTTCTGTCTTACAAATGCATACATGCTGTCCCCAAAATGTTAACACTCGGGGCAAATGCATTTTGTTTAAAACTAAAGCACACATGAGTCTTATAGGCTCTAAAAGCCAAATAAATAAGCTTTTATTTGAAGTTTATTTCATTCCAATCCGATATGTATAACAAAAGATATGCTTCATCAAAAAAGGAGAGTGCAAAATTGAATCCGTCCGATTTGCACTAAAAAATTGTAAGTTGATTGCGAGAAACATGATTTTGTAACATAAACCAAATTTGATGTTACTGATTGACTATTGTTATCAGGCGCGGATCCAGGGAGGGGGTGGAGGGGGCGCGCGCCTCCCGGTAATTCTGCAAATTCTCGCAAAATCAGCCCATTTTTAGCTATTTTGGACCAGTTACAGCCTTTCAGCCCCCCGGTAATATTGACATTTTCAAAATCCTGGATCCGCCATTGGTTATTGTACCTATACTGAAGACATTGACAAATCCTTTTAAACTTCACCATGGGCAATAAAGTGTGAACGTTGTCTTTATGTTCAGCGATACTTTGGTGTATGTTTTTCCCAAATTGATCAGTCAGTTCACTCTCATTAGCAGAGATGGTGGATCAGCAATAGCCTTATCAATTCTCTAAATTGATGATGCTGAAACCAAAAGAATCGCATGCTTCCATATTAAATTCCCGAAGAATAGATAATAATATAACAAACAAACAAAATAACAAACAAACAAAAACACCGTTAGGTCTACTTGGACTAGGGAAGCAGTTGGAATTAGAAATAAAGACACCAGTTAGGCCAAAGACCCAGAACGGACCAGAATGTCAAGAACTCAAGCCAACTACGGTACTCTCTTTTTAGAAGAGCAATCCTGCAGGGAACAGTCTTAGTTCAAGCTACGTGTACGAGCTAGGTTAGGAACCGCCTTTCCTAGTAGCTTATAGCGGGAGTCACGTGCTTCATGTCGTCAATGAACAACCATGGCTTCCCAACCCAATCACGTAGATCCAAGCATGAATCAACAATTGCAAACGTTCTTCAATTGGAAATTGCCGACCCTATTGCTTTGTGGTGTTGTTTCGTCACATACAGCAAGTAAACTCCAATGAAACCTTACAGGTGATGAAAGAGCATCATGATTGCCTTATACACTTGACTTCAGAGCACATCTTCTTTCCATCTTAAAATGACAAAATATATAGATCTTGCGATGTTATTCTATTGAAGGAATACTTTGAGGTCCCCGTCACCGTGTTTTACCAAGCGCTCATTGTCGGATGTGCTCTTCTAAAGTCCATCTGCGCTCTGAGATCCATAAGAGTGTGTAGATTGCACTGAAAAAAATCATTAGAGACTCCATGTCTATAAGAATGGAAGACATCATCTCTCTATCTACAAAATCTAATGACTTCTTGATATCAACAAAGGTGCAAATTAATTGCTGAAGTTAGTTCTTGTGTCCCTTCTACGACACGTCTGGTGTGTGTTTGATCTAAACAGCCACGGCCTTGACCAACCTGTTTGTCCCTCAGACCTAACAATGATTCTTAGTCCGCGAAGAACGCCTTTGTTGTGATCGACATATCATAAGAGCGATCCTGCAGTAGTTTCACAAGTTTGATATCAGTGACAGATTTGCTCTCTTTAGATCAGGGAAGATGAAGTTATTTTTCCCATCGCCCAGGAGCAGGAGAATGTCTCTTTTCAAATTTTGTGGAACATTTACTTGATTTACCTCTGTGTTTAAGAACATCCGCAGACTTGCCTAGCCTAGACTTAGGAGCCCTGACACATTTTGAAGTGTTCAATAACGTCTTTCTCCATCCACCACTTCAAAAGCACTTGGATCACAGGTGAATGACAGATCTTCAGGAGCGAAGTGCGGGGTGTCGCTCGATTAATCTGAGAGTGCATTCACGGGAGTTCTTGGAAGTAACACAGCCGTTCTAAAGTTGTTCGTTGTTATTTCTACCCGAACGCCATCTATTTTCTGACATAAATGCGTCTTCTTATAAACTAAAAAACATGTAACTCGGAGTTAAGGCCTGCGATACTCTTTGTCTTCACTGATATGTGGTAAAGTGATATTGTTATGATCACCATGCACCAAATCTCTCAACGTCACTTAGTATGGCTTTGTGGTTTGAAGAATCTGCGGGTGTTACAGATTATTTGGGTGTCAAAATAAAAATCCCCCTAAAAAAAGTTGGGAAGGTAAACCTTGCGATAATTCTCAGTGCATTTCATGCATTCTCAACGGCTTCTCCCTTCACTTCTTCTAACTGTTCTTCTAGATGAACTTTTCATCTCTCTGGTAATATTGACTAAGTTCAAGCCATTTTACGGTGGGAATTGCTTTCGGTATGTTGATACTCTGCACTGACTCCTTTCTCTATGTTCTTTGACAAAGCTGGTCCACAAGACGGTCTACTAAGCGGCTTCTTCATAACTGTAACTGTGTTAGCAGTTTCTTCAAGGGCAGATTAAAAATGACATAGAGTATTTGGATATTTGAATTAGGGAACTTAGCAATTGTTCCACTTGGATTTTGTCCTTTTGCATTTTTTGTCTTTTACGTTTGTAGTTTCATTCTTACTGTCACTATACGATGGTCGAAGCCCAGCTCTACGGTGTTAATGCGGAAGCACCTGGTTGAAGACCTATACAATTTCTTTGCAGAGTTCATCCACTGCCTTGATAGAAGAACGTGGTAGAGGTGAGCGTGTGACTGGTCTGCTACACTCTTTAAAAATACTCCTTAAATATGATCTTGCGAGGTTTCTAGTCAAAATTTTGACGAGTTTGACAATGTCAAACTGGTCAAATTTACAAGATTTTATCATAATTATAAGATTATCGGCACTGGTCAAAAGTGATGAGGTATCTTTAAGAGTGTACCGTTCAGATGATCTCATCGAGGTCTACCAGACTCCAGTCTCTGTCTCGTTGTCATGACACTAAAGTGCATCCGATATGGCTATCATATATAATGCCGACTCATCCCGAGGTGATTAAATTCAATGAACTGGAGAGGGGGACCATGTCAAATCCAAAATTCATTGGGCAATACAAAGAGCCATTAGTATCATTGGTATATTACACAGGTGGACCATCGCAGTAGCTTATTGATGTGTGCAATTTGCATTTGCTTGAAAACTTGTTTGAACGATCAAATCAAATTAATATCATTAATATTGTCTTAACATTTGCATATAAATATGTAAATTGTATTTTGTGACAGCTGAGTAAATTAGCTGGACAGGAATGTCCTCCAAGATAGTCTGGTTGGTACAAAGGCTTCAAGACCAAATCAATTTAAAACTCTTTGAGGAGGCGGCTCTACAAAATATATCGGAAACTGGTTGGAAGAATACTATAAAACATGCAATCGGAGTAGAATCATCATATGACACTGTCAATATTGTCAACATTGACATTGATTAAATTCTCATCAAACTTATGGAGGACAACGATTATGGATCGGATTCTGATATCTGTTAACGTAAGTTGAACCTTAATAGTCGAGTCCTGCGCGAGGACCATGAATTTCAAAAAAGTGTGCACAAAATGTTTTGATGGTTTTCTAGGCAACATTGACCTGCTGATTCCAGATCTCGATGTTGTAACTTTTGCATCATTGAGCATTTTTGAGATAGGGAAAGAGTTTAATAAACTTGAAAATCATGCCATCTTGTTTGTTTCAACACAAGGAACAAATTAATGTATAGTTTGCCATACCTCTGTTTTGTGGTTTAGGAAATAAATTAGAAAATAGGGGAAAGGTCAAATACCCCATTGCCTTTCATACTACAGGGGTCAAAGTTTCAAAATACATATTTAAAAAAAATAATAAATCAACCTGTTTCTCAAGTCACGAGGAATAAAAAAAAAGAATAGTTTGTGATATGTACGATATTCCGTTTAAGATTTGTAGGGTAAACCAATTAGCAATAATGGTAGTGTCATAAAATTACCTTGTCACTATAGTAACGAAGCTTCAGACACAGTGTAAACTATTTTTTTGCAATATAGGTAACTTTTCTGTTTGATCCTTTGTTTTAACAAAGACAATAGCATATTGACCTCTACCCTATTTTCTTCTAAAACTCCATGACCAGATCACGGAAGTATGGCAAACTATACATTTGCTTAATCCTTATCACATAAACATTCTGGTGCAAATTTTAGGTTTGTCAGATGACTGAATTTTTTTACCACCTAATAACCTTTGACCGACGATTCCAAGGCATTCCTTTTCCTATTTTTTCTACTTTTTTGATATGTTCTTCTATGACATTGTACAAGTACAATCATTTCTGGTGGCAATTTTGTCCAAGGTAGACCACATTTTTTATAAATCAACTGGTGTACAAGGACTATAACCATGTTATATTCTAGGTTTTTCTGGCGAGTATCCTGAAGTATGCCGTTGAAGTCATCTTTTTGATGACGTTATTTGGCGCAAGAAGCACTAGTTTCTAGCACTAGACGGGAGCCAAGAAGGTTTCTTCACACGAAAAGCGCCATAACTGCTGACAACATAGGTTGAAAGGGTCTTCAACCCACATCGTAAAGTGCATTGCTGCCAACTATGGACCATGGCTATACCAAGATATTCAAGATGGCTTCCAAAGTAAACGCCATAACTGATAATAACATCAGCAAATATTTATGTGAAGAAATATCTTACTGGACCCAATAATTCAATTTCTGCTACTTATAAAGTCATCACATACTTCAAGATCAAAATGGCTACCAAAACAGATAATTGTTGTAGAAAAATCCTGATCTTAGCAAATATATATATCGGCATGTTATTGGACACAATACACAAATTTCCGATACTTTTAAACTTCTCTGACGATGTCGCCATATGCAGCCAAAATGTAAAAATCTTCAAAAAACACCATGATACAAATTTACAGTTATTAGCCACAAATCGAAATTAATGTGTCAATGAAAGAATTAGAAATGTACCTTGAACATGTTAAATAATAACCAACTCACAACAGACGGTCGCCGGTTCGAATCTGGCCAGCGCACATGTTTTTTTTTTTTTTCAACACTACTGTGCGCTGGCCATCTCTAGGGAAAGGTTTAATAAATAATACATCACAACATACATTATGATTTTTTTTTTGGAAATGGGTCAACATCATATAGAAACTAATACAGCCAAAAAATGAAAAATTGCCAATTTTCGTCATATTGGCCTTTATTTGAAATTCGACGCTGTTTAGAAGTCAGAATTTTCTGGTATCAGTTGGTTATGGTCAACATAATATTTCTATTTGTCACATTGACATTCATTTTGCGACTAATATTTCTAAATTTGTACCACGTAAGTTTAAAGATTTTCAAGATTTTGGCTGCCATATTGCTTGACATCATCCGAGTAGTCACAAAGTATCATAAATATATTTATTGTATCAAATAGCATGTATCAGGGCATTTCGCAATAATTTTAATCCATAATTTTGCTTTTATCTGGATTATTCTATAATTACCTGTTTTGGCAGCCATATTGAGATTGAAGTATGTAAGGACTTTGAAAGTGACAAGATATTTCCCTCGAAAATTTTATGGGTCCAGTAACACGTTTCTTAACAGAAAAATTTGCTGACATAGTGCTGATTCAACTATTTTCACTATGGCGTTCACTGTGGACGCCATCTTGGATATCTCGGGAAAGCCACGGTGCAGACCCGGCTGCAATGCATTTTTTGATGTCGGTTGAACACCCTTTCAGCCCATGCTGTCAGCAGCTATGGCGCTTTTTGTATAAATATGTCCAGCCCTTTTTATTGTGCTTCTTTTGTTCAACTGTCTATTATAGTTACGAAAATGGTCAAGACTGATATTCATCAGAGACCGTTATTTTTTCCGAAAGTGGTCTCTGGACAATTCCGGAGAAAAATAACGGTCTGAAGAATATTCATATTTAAACAATAAAGGACAATTGAACAAAGGAAAATTCTAGAAACACCTAATCCTCATCGTGGTCAAAAATGACAGAAATAAGCATATGAAAACGACTGATAACTCAATATAAAAGCTTATTGTTATATACCACCTGCTTGTTAGCTTATCTCTCGATTACGATTCAGCCAAGTAGTGATTGCAAGTCATGCAAATTCTCATAACAGGGACAATCGAAACTTTTTGCTCTTTTATGGTTGAAATAAACAACGATTTCGATGAAGAACTGGCTGGACTCAATACAAAAAGTTATTGTGATTGTTGGATTACCATCTGATTGTGGCCTTAATAGCTCGACTACGAATCAGACAAGATATTGATTGAAAGTCATAGAATCTTTCCTATTTTAAAAAGACAATTTAAACATTCTACTTTTACTTTAAAACTCTCTCTGAAAACAGGATTTAAAAATAAAATTAGAGAAGCGTATACAAGAAGGAAATTCCTGCCTTTGTTTTCTTATATAAGCGCAATTAAGTACTAGTGATAGCCGTAAGACATAGCCCATTTCAATTGCGGATCGCGGATCTGAAAAATGTCAAAATTGCCGGGGGACTGTGAAAGGCTGTAACTGGTCAAAAATAGCTCAAAATGGGATGATTTTTTTGCTAAGAATTGAAGAATTACCGGGAGGCGCGGCCCCCTCCGCCCCCTCCCTGGATCCGCTGCCTGCATTTGTGAATGCCTCAGATAGGTTATTTTTTTAGCTAAACTTTTTAAGCACTAACCTGCGTTGAACAACATTCGGTAGTGCACCGCGATAACTCTGTATCAAGATCTTATATAAATCCGTGGTGTCAGAATCCGGGGACAGATATACCTGTGAGAAGGGTTATTTGAACTGCACCTACTTAAATATATCCAAACCTGTCTACTGAATAACCATTAAACACGGATCAGATGGGACCATTCTAAATCAGATCAGGCTTTCCCCAACAATATACGTCTAGCCCTATTTCTTTTCATCATTATCAATTATGCTTCTTTTGTTCAACTGTCTATTATAGTTACGAAAACGGTCAGAGACTGAAATTCCTCATAACCGTTATTTTTTCCGAAAGTGGTCTCTGGACATTTCCGGAGAAAAATAACGGTCTGAAGAATATTCATATTTAAACAATAAAGGACAATTGAACAAAGGAAAATTCTAGAAACACCTAATCCTCATGTGGTACAAATGAAAGAAATAAACAATAGTTTTAAGGACTGATAACTCAATATAAAAGCTTATTGTTATATACCTACCCCTGCTGTTAGCTTATCTCTCGATTACGATTCAGCCAAGTAGTGATTGCAAGTCATGCGAATTTCTCATAACAGGGACAATCGAACGAAACTTTTTGCTCTTTATTGTTGAAAATACCAACGATGAAGACTGGTGACCAATACAAAGCTTATTGTTGTGATTGTTGGATTACCATCTGATTGTTGGCTAATATACTCGCCTACGAATCAGCCCAGATATTTGAAAGTCATAGAATCTTTCCTATTTTAAAAAGACAATTTAAACATTCTACTTTTACTTTAAAAATCCTCTGAAAACAGGATTTAAAATAACTAAATTAGAGAAGCGTCTACAAGAAGGGAAATGCATGCCTTTGTTTTCCGTTATATAAGCGCTCAATTGAGTGCTAGTGATAGCGTAAGACATAGCCTATTTGGGAATGCTCAGTAGGTTATTTTAGCTAAAACTTTTTTAAGCACGAACCTGCGTTGACAACATCGGTAGTGCACCGCGGTATCAAGATCTTATATAAATCCGTGGTGTCAGAATCCGGGGTCAGACTACCTGTGAAAAGGGTTATGAACTGCAACCTACTTAAATATATCCAAACCTGTCTACTGAATAACCAGTAAACACGGATCAGATGGGACCATTCTAAATCAGATCAGGCTTTCCCCACAATATACGTCTAGCCCTATTTCTTTTCATCATTATCAATTGTGCTTCTTTTGTCAAACTGTCCATTATAGTTAAGAAAGCGGTCAGAGACTGTTATTTAAACCTATGAATATTCATCAGACCGTTTATTTTTTCCGAAAGTGGTCCCTGGACACTTCCGGAGAATAACGGTCTGTATGAATATTAATAGTTGAAAACAAAATAGGACAATTGAACAAAGGAAAATTTAGAAAACACCTCAGCCACTCAGGTGGACAAATGAAAAAGAAATAAACAATAGTTTAAGAAAGTGATAACTCAATAAAAGCTTATTGTGACATCCATACCATCTTGTTGTAGCTTAATCTGCGACTACGATTCAGCCAAGTAGTGATGTTAAGTCAGGCAAATTTCTTCTTCACCTAGTTTTAAAGGGATAATCGAAACATTTTGCTCTTTATATTGCTGAAATAAACAACGATGAAAGAACTGGTGACTTAATACAAAAGCTTATATGATTGTCGGAATTACATATGCTTGTTCGCTAATATTTCGATTACGATTCGGCAACATAGTGATTGAAAGTCATGGAAATATTTTATATTCGATTCAAAAATACATCTAAAATATTTCTTTTACTTGAAGTTAACAATTGATAATACCCGTAACGCTAGATCACTGAATACGGGGGATTTAAAAATAGAATTGAGGGAAGAAGCGTATAAAAAGAAAAGGGGGATTTCTGTCTTTGTTTTCTTTATATAGTGCCATCGAGTGCTAGTAATAGCTGTAAGACATAGCCTATTTAAGGTTCCCTCAAATAGCGTTATCTTCTTAGCTAATAAAACTTTTTGAGCACTAATCGCAGAAAAAATCCGGTAGCGCACCGCGGATAACTCCTATGGGGTCAGATTATACGTGTGAAAGGGTGTACCATTTGAACTGATACTAAATTAATATCAAAACCTGCCTATAAAATAACCATTAGACACGGATTAACCTCAATAGGATATCTTCTCAACAGATGGGACCATTTCTAAATCAGATCAGGCTTTCCCCAACCATAAGATTATCTCTCCAGAAGAGTTAACCTATTATCGACTAACCTGGTAGCATGGTGGTTAGACCTGCCTGCACAAGTGAACATAACAAGCACAATTTGTGTTTTTAATTTATAAAAAACGTTAAAACGATGCGTCAAGATATTAAAAAACAACGAAACATAACTCTCATGTTTTTAATAATTATATAAAACGATTTTAGTTCTTGTTCTCGACTTATAATGTAAGATAAAGAATTAAAACAACACCGTTATGAAAATATGAGTTTTGATGTCTTCTTCCTGTGCGACTCCGACCTAGCGGCTCGCCCTATCTGAGTCTTAACAGGCTCACCAGACCTTATCAAAAACACCATTATTTTCATACCGGTGTGCTTCTCATATCCTTATCTAGTATAACACAAACCTTCTGGGCGTTCCGGGCACCTGCACCAACAACCGTTTTTGTTGAATGAGGAGATTGTAACAGATTATATATATTCCACTGTGGAAAACGCATATTACCGAAGATGAAGTTTAACCGTTTATCTCAGAAGATCGCGCGCATTGCTTTTAATTTTTTAGCGCTTTATTTTCCTTTAGGCTTTTACTCACTTGCTTTACCAGAAAAATTTTTTTTTAATTAAAGAAAGGGAAAATTCGGGCCGCGAAGTGGCCAAAAACAAAATAGGAGGTCAAAATGCATTAAAAAAATAAACTTGCCATTTTTGGCATTAGCATAACCAAACTCAAAAAAAGCACTTTTGCATGTGCCTAGTTTCACATTCTCCTAATACAAACTTGTTTTGTTTTTTTATTTTTGTCTTAACATTAATTTTAATGGAAATGGTATTGCAAATCACCAGAAGTAAGAAAAACATATTTTTTTTCGTGATATTTTTCCTTTGATTCAGAGAGGTCAGGACATGTTGTTTTCCGCATTTGCATGGAGGGACCTTCGAAAATTTGAAAAGGAGTAAAACGTTTTTTAACTTCAACCTTTTTGGACAGATGGATTTTTTTCAACTTAAGCATATGAAAGACCCTTTTTCTCAACTCGACTAAAACGACCTAAAAAACTTTGAAGCGTGGCCCTTTCTAACAATAGAAACAAAGGCAATGTTATTTATTATTTGTTGACCTTAGTAACAAGACTCAATACAAAGATTTCAATGCCAAATGTAATAATGGACTGGTAATGCAAACTATGAACATGTTGACCAAACAATTTATATCGCTTTTTCTCTTAATCCGACAAAAGCCGCAAATATTTGTTATAGCAGTTCTGCCAGTGTTATTGATGCACTATTAAAAACAGGTATTTTTGGAATTTGTTAAAACAGTGTATTTTTAGAGCAGTTTTGAGATGGTCATCTGACTCACAAGAGATCACTTAAATAAATTATTTTTATGGTTTTATACATGGTTTAGGGTCTCTTTTGATTGCTTGAAAAAAATATTTGGGTAAATCACATTGTTTTTCACGCCACATCAAAATTTCTTGAAATTCAAGGGAAAGTTTGAAATAGCCAAAATAATACAAAGCTTACCTTCTCCGCTTTTCTAATATTAACAAGGCAACTCAGATGTACGCAATCGCCGTAAAATATGTCCCACTAATGTCGCGATTACTAACAATGCGATAAAAGTCACTACAATGTATAAAAAGCTAAAAATATGAACCCCACCCGTCCTCCTCCCTCCACTCCCCTTGCAGTATGCAATGTACCGTTTCAGCGATACAGACAAAGCCAATTATGCATATACACAATAGATCAATTTGCAATCAAAAAATGCCTGCCCCTTTATTAATTGGTCCACAAGACTCCTGACACCAATTACGATTCAACGAAAAGGTACATGGCAAGTAAAGACTTCACAGTAGCGAAGGAATTTTGTATATATCCGATGAACTGTTTTTTATCGAAACAGCAATTAGCATATTTATTTAGCTGCACTGGCATCCTAGCCACATATATCACACCTTCAAATGTCCAAAGAATATGCGCACCTATGGCTTTCATGCCGTGAAGTAAGTTTGCGTACCGATGTGACCGTTTTTAAAAAATAAAGATTACAAGCGATTGTTGCATATTCATTAGCTCATTTGTAATTTATTAATGAATTTTGCCCCGAAATATGCCCAACATCTATCAGGTCGAGAGCTCTTTAACCAGCCTCCTCAAACCGTACATCATTATATGCCTTACAAAACTCCATAAAACTTGTATACAAGCCATTTTCGGGGAAATTTTCTTAAATTATGCAAGATTAGATACTTTAATAAGCATATTTTATCCCCAAATCTGAACAGGTGAGAACCATCAACCCTCTTCTTTCCACCAATTACAATATCATTGTGGTCACCCCTTAGGACGTCCAGATAAATCGTAACACAAAGTATTGCTTAAAATTTTTTATCCGGATGGACGAACAGAAACTATAAATAAGATTATGGTCTTTGGTTTGGCTCATACTAGCTTTAAAACACAAGTTAGGCCTAGTAGGGCCTACAAAGGAAGTACCAAATTCCCCCTGTTGCCAATTGACATGGCTAATTGGCAAATTTGTGGGTGATCTGATTCTGATGTTGTGAATATTTGAGTATTTTAAACAAAAATATCACACAACACCATTGTGTAAGGAATTACATCAAAATAATTAGGCCATCTAAAGCCACATGCTCCCTCCTTCTTTCCAGCGATAGGTAATTGTTTCATGTGCGGTCATGGGTAACCGAGTAATCATTTTTTTTTGCACAATGGGACAAGTGAGCTTGGGACAAAGTTTCAAGTAATGCTAACACAAATCCCCTATTCAATTTTCCCCTCTCTTTCTCACTTCAGTCATGCAAGTGAATGGGATTTTGTATTGAAACTTGCCCAAGCTGACTTTGATCCTCATGGTGCAAAACAATTATTAATCGTTATCCATGAACCGCCCATGAATAAATTACCTATCATTGGAAAGAGGGGATCTGTGGCTTTAAGATGGCACTGTTGATTTGGAATAATTTTACACAATTACCACAAAAAATGGGAAGAAGCTTTGTTTGCGTTTTTATTGATACGCGCTGTACAAAAAATGGTTCAGTCTCTTTTACACTCATTACATTAATTGCATTGACCAGCAAAGGAGTTGTGTTACATTACATTTATACCCGCTGTTCCGTTACGTAATTTTGGAATTAAATAATTGATTGAAACATTATCGCCTTCGGATAGTGTTTACAAGTCGCTTTGTAATTCACTGGAGAAAGTTAAATGAATAATATTAATTTTACTGTTACCTTGTTTTTGTCTAGTTACGTAACACGGACATCCAGCGATAATAAAAACCATTTTTTCTGCCATGGCTAATGTAACACAATCTGAACATGATATGGCGAAAACCTAAGTTTATCAAGTCGATAAATACAACTTTAAGGGGAGACATATGCGACTCTTGCGGGTAATTTTAAGGTTCTATCTTTGGCGTCCGTGTTGGCCGTCATCTTGACCTTTGAGATGCCATGCTATCAAAGACCCTTTTCATCTAAACCACATTCATGGTACTTGAGCCGTTCTACGACTTTTGCTATGACGTCCATATTAAATTTACATAAATAAAAATGGCACATTAGGCCTACAAATCCAGAACACAGTAAACATGAAAATCTCACGGAAGTCAATTTTCTTACATATGGGCGCGGACTAACACTAAAAATAAAGTACTAATATACACTGTATGTCCTCAGAATGTACTTTATTAAGCATAATTAAGGTTAATGGCTGAATATTTTTAGCTTCGAGTGCATTGGCAAAAAATCAATGCACGCGCGCTCCATTTTGAAACTAGCGAATAAATGGCACAGCCGCGTGCCCATTATGAGTCTGGTCAAAGTACGTACGCAAGTGCAATTTTATTTTTGGCCAATGCACGAGAACCTACACATATGCAGACCTTAACCTAATTCATAAACGTTATACAGTAAGCAGTAAGCACACATTGTTACAAACAAAAAAGCGGAAATGACTCTGAATCTAATGCAGTATGTTTTTGCAATGAAATTGCACACACCCGTCCATAAATGAATCAATCCAACGTCGCCGGTAAACTTTATAAACACACCGCGTACTCATCATTTACATACGCAACCGTGCATGACAAATATCAATGCAATAATTTTTGTCCAATCATATTCTCCTCTTAAATTAAATCGTTATGACTGCAAGCCTAATGGGCAATTTCCATTAGACGCGCCAATTAATTGGCGAAAGTTAAGTTTTTATGAGAATCAGATTTTGATGCGCTTTTTATAGAGTTTTTTCAGGCAATACTATACAGAAAATTTACCAAATAGAACTGTATAAATATACTTGTGTGGCAAACACAGACCTTTTGTACATGGGGAAATGTAATGGATGTTTTTGGTTAGTTTTTTCAGTATTACAAGTTTGACACCAATGTTTTTCAATACAGATTTCATGGAGAATCTGAACATATGGGTGTCATGTTTAAAAGTGTTCTTGGGTGTTGTACAAGGGGGCAACATTTGTACAGGGGTAAACAATTAAAAGTGTTTAAATTGTTTTAAAATTCTTATACCAGTCTGTTCGGCTGCTCAGTGAGGTTCTCTAAAAAAGGTCCAGTTTGCCATATTACGACCTATTGTTTGTACAATAGGCTAAAGAAAGTTCAAGGTATTATTTAGAGATGGTCCGATTGTTGAAAATTGAGTTTTAAATAGGTCATTGGGTTATACAAATAAGAAAATGTATATAGATTTTGTTTTTCACCTTTCAAAGTTAGAATTTTAGAGATATGACTAGTGGTCTCCTAGACCCTGTGGAACCACGGCCATATTTGCCCTTATTTATTAAATCATTTTATTCAGTCAATTATATATACATATTAAAATAAAGAAAGTGTTAACATCTAAACCAAGACAAATGAGGCCTATGACAGACCACCAGGCAGGGTAGTTATTACAGTACAAGTATAAAATTTTTAAAATAGTAAAAAAATATACACGTAAAAATTATATACTTTTTTAACAAAAGCCAAAACAGCCGAGGCAACCCATAACGACAGGCATGTGCCAAAGGCCTCTAAATAGGGGTAGTAACGTTACATTCACGCTAGTAGGGTCTTGCTTGGAAAATGAAAGAAGAAGCCAAGGCTTTTTTTTTGGAGTATGTTTTTGAGAGCTGTTATATTTAACGTGGGACTTTAAGTACGGAGGAGACTCTTAGACGAGATAGTATTAATTTTTGTAATAAGACCCCTTGATCCTATTTCAAAGGCGAACCAGGGTACACTTTAACCAGGTCTCCGAGATTCTCCACCTAGCGCAGCATATTGTCGTCTTAAAAAGGTTTGTTTAGCTTACAACATTTGTCTCAAATAGGTACCTGTAAGCTCACATAAAATTACTTGTTTGTGAGCGGGGAAAAGTAAAAAAACCCAATATCTGGTTTTTGTGAGTAGTCGGAATGATATGAGGAGGAAAATGGCCCCCTCATGAGGTATCCTTCTACATCAGCAGTGATCAAGACACCTTGTCTTTAAAAATTTGCTATCTTCAAAAGCCAGAGATCAAAATGCGGATGATGTTATTATGCCGCCAAAGGTATAGGTCAAGCATCTGGTTACCAGTTATTGAAATGTGCAGAAGAGTACCCTTTTGGAACAGAGGGTGGCAGTTGCTATTAACGTTTCCACCATTTATAAAGATTAGCAAATGTGGGGAGGCTGTCGATTGCAGCGTTCATTGCAACTTAAGAACACCCTCAGGAAGCCCGTACATAATAGATTTTCCATGTTGATTATTCTCGTTTCATAGAAGTAATTGTGCTGTGTCACCATGGTAATGAGTGGCTTCTATACGACTTCCAATAGTCACACGAATCTTTCTTAGGGTTTCTTTTATTTGGATTTTGGATTTTTCTGACGTTGGTTGGTGATCCTAAAGTTTGCAGATGGACATGATCCGCACAACACAATGTGGGAAGCTTTCCTACTCCAAGCTGATTCTCTTTGGAGTTTTAACTCAGTGCCTTAGTTCGGGTAGTTGAGTCGCCCAAACCCCGGGTTCTACTATACGCTAAACAATGAGAAGCATAATAAATATCCGAAACTTGTGGAATATCAAGCCCATTTTTCATATGGACAAGTGCTATTTAGCACCACGTTAGGAATGCCAAACCATTTCTTAATAAATTGATCACATTTCTTATCTAGACGAGATAAATTGGTCTTAGTAAGCTCTGTGGACCGTACGACAAAAACGCATGGATGGCAAACAGTATCTACCGTCCCCCCCCCCAAATACATTGCGATTTTTAACATCAGTACGCGACAGGAGATTGATCAATGTTAACAAGACTTGATTCAAACTTAGAGTAAATCATATCATAAATATACCAACATTTGGCTACCAGAAGGAGTAATAAGGATCCCAAAAAACGTTGGGGGTCCTCTTAACGGGAATAATCCGAATACACCCTTTATATTCGACAATCCTCGGGACACCACTACACAAAGAAAGTGAGCGGCATTTACTTGGTTTCAATTTGAGACCCATACTTTGAGTTTTGGACTGGAGCTCATTTATGATTTTCTGATGTTGAACTTTATTACTATTTATAAGTTAAAATCCGCATAGGGGGTTGTTATAATTTTATTCCCATCTAGTTAAAACCGTGCCCTGTCCGTAATATTTCGAGGATTCGAGGATGGGGTTAAAGCACATCAAGAATAATTGGTGACAGTGGGTCACCTTAGAAATGTCCCCCTGTAAATCGAATCTCTGTGAGGTCCACCCTGGACCACGGACTGAGCCATTAAGCGGATAAGTATTTCAACATACGGATACATTATTATCACCCGTCATTGCAAGCGACCTTTATATTTTCGGCTTCTATGCAGTAAGACAACATTTGTCACCATTTTTATAACAAACCGATGATCTGAAATTTTAACCCCCAGTGTGACCTTGAACCTTTTTGTTGTCTTGTAACTCTTGTACGATAACACCGCAGGTTGGCAACTATACCTTTCTGTAATCCTTGAACGGTACTGAACATGAGGGGTTGCTTTAAAACAACAATTTGGCCCCCTTTTATATGTGTCCCCCTGTATAAACCAGTATAACTTTGCCCTCCCTGAATTCATCCAATAACACATTTTAAAAAATGACACTCATGAGTTTTGGAATCCGCATTACAATTTTGATTTAGAAAAAACCCTTGGTTGCACGATTGTATCTGAAATTTTCACAAAAATACATTTCCACATGTATATTTGACGGAAATACTCTAACCACGACTTTTCCCAATTGCGCTAAAGTGCTATAAGCTATAATCCAAAGGCTTCAGGTACTTGTTGACGCATCCTTCCGTCATCGTAGAATAAAATGTGACGGTCCCTTTAAAAAAATCAAAAAACCCCCAAAAAACAAAAACTTGAACTTTGAATGACAAAAAACACTTGACCGTTGTTTGCGTGATCATTTTTTCACAATCTGATACGGCTACAGGGCGAGTTAAAAGGGCAAAACCGAAACAAAATATATTTTTGCAGAACTTAATATGAAGCACCATTGGAAGGTCATTAAAAACACGACTTTAGTTAAAAAAATATTTCTATGTTACAATTTTACGATTTAAAGGTCCATGGACATGGCTGAGTAGACATTCCTTAATTCTTACATTTCGTACCTCACAGTATTCCTGATATCGCAAACCCGTTTTCTAAAAGTGAACATCGGGAAGTGTTAAATTTCAAGGGATAAATATACCCAAAATGGCAGGGCCTTCTCCGCTTTTCGCGACAAGCGTATCAAGATTGTTGGAGTTGGATTTGACCCCTTTACTGGAAGTCAGAGTAACACGTTGTAACAAAGCTCACACGTGGCTACGCACGCACAACTCAGATATTCTCCTTGTCGGTTTCTTTGTCTGGGACTTGAATAAAGCTATTCTTTTCTGATTCTCCTTGTCGTACGTCACAGCTGGTGCCGCCGTCGACAATACAGCACATTATAATCTGAATTTTAAGGCATCAAATCAAGAAAAATCATGCCATATGATACAACAAGTACGACGAATATCACGAGAAGTCAAATGGGTACGTATGCAAGAAAACTGCGCCACGCGCACGTCCGTCCACGATGACGTCATGACGCGTACTCGCGTACCGCGTAGTTGTTACTCGGACGTCATTCTGGGTCACAGTTGCCCAGCGCGATAATCACTTTCATTTTGGAATTCCTCTTCAAAGATTGGCCAAAACACATGATATTATGCCCAATTTTCATCAAATATACGGTTTTCAATCTACGGCTTCATGCAGATTTTTTATTGTTACCGATAAATATGAATGAACCATTTTTTGGTGGATTCTAAGTATGTTTTAAAGAAGGTCATGGACCTTTAAGGTGATTGGGTCACGTTAACTGCGCGCACCAGTCCCCAAGCAGATTATCTTGCAAATGTGACTTGGCGTTCCAGTGTCCCGCGCGTAAAAACCCCCTTGCGTACACTGTGCGATCTTCCGAAGATATCAAGCACGCTTTGGCCCTTCACCTGTTTCCAGTGAAGTACATGCAGTAGGCCTAATATGTGCTGTTCACAGAATTTAAAGCATTACTCGTACAACTTGAGTCAAAGGATTATATGCTACTTATAAAACGGGCCATCAAGTAACTAAATCCTTCTTTTTTCCGACATAGCAGCTTCCTCTCCTGATTTTTTCAAACATTTTTCAATGTCGTATCGTGCAAGTGTTTTTTCTTTATCATTTCTAGTGTCAGAACTCAAATGTCCTATCAATACATCTCCTATGACAGTATTGTTGTTTTTCCAACAACATTTCACCAATTAGATCTTATAGAGAGTGTTAAATGCATAAACATTATGATTAAATATAATTTTCTTGACGGAAATATCATTTGTCACTTTTACCGAATTTCCGGCAGTAAAGTTAAATGATGATCCTTACTATTTTGCCTCGTGTAAATACATGAATATCCTGAATATCACATTTATGTAACTTTCAGGTCGATATAAACATAAGAGATAGACATTATTTTATTTTATGGAAAACGCTAATTTACTAAAAAGGATCATTCAGTACTTACGGCAGGAAAGACCGTAAAATAAAACGGAATGTTGATTATCTTTTCGTGTTGTTGACTCAATTACGTGGAACTTCATAATCATTGTTCAAAACATTAAAGTGATGCAAAAATCTTAAATCACCTGATACTAAGGCTTTATTTTAAACATTTTAGCTGTGAGTTTCTCTCTCAAAGTCAAAAAACACAGATTTTTGTGGCCCAGCGCCATTGCATGCATGAGCCGCATATTGCCGACAACTTGGCATAAAAAAGACGACGTAGCGAATGCCATAGAGGTTTTTTTACGTTCCCATGACAACTTTATTATATCGTTGTGACACTTCGTAAAAGGACGAATTTTGAACCACGTACATTTAGAAAATTGCTAAGAACTATAGGTAGGCCTATATCGTCCAGCTAATACTGGTTTTCAGATTACACCCTCTTAAAAACATTCAAAATCACGAAATCTGGCACGCCCTTGCTGTTCCCTTTGTCATCTTTCCCCATCAAATTGTTCTTCCCGTTTCTTACCATAGTCTTTTTTATTGATTCTCATCAGATACATCACACAACACACAATATCAAAGATTAAAAATTACATGAGGGAAAACAATGCCTCAAGTTTAATCAGTGCGCACATTTTGCGTGCCTCTTTTGTTCGCGGTCACGTAGCGTTTGTCATTGTGCGTGACACTTGTGGCGTTTTTTTTAACGCAACCTCAATATAGCGTTGGTATTTTAGACTGCTAAAAATGCCGTTATTTCGAAAATAACTAAAAAGTAGTCGTGACCCTACTTTTTTCTTCGTAATCGACAGATTTGTAGTGGCAATTTATTAAAATTTGGAAAAAGTTATCGAAACCGATTTTTTTTTTAATATTAAAAAAATGTCCATGAAAAAATGAATTCCATAGAGTGGGTACAATATTTTTGGAAAAATAGGTGTTTTTAATGAATTTTTTTCAAAAACGAGTTCGGTACCCCATATTTTATGTTGATATTTGACGTGATCGATGAAAGTTACTTATCGGACATTCTAACAAAATTATCGAAACGGATCTATCGTGATCCCAATCACTTAAGCAAAATTCCCCTGTAATCAGATTCCCCAAAAGCGATTTTCAGGGGTGCATTTTGCTATCTCCAAGAACCTAAAGTGAAAGGACGAGCTGGGCTTGCGTAAAGCGAACAAAGTCAACCTTATGAAAACATATTGGATTTATGCGCAAACAGCCACAGTGGATTGGTCAGAATGGCGCGTTTAGATAAATCTCTGAAATTTGGAATAGAGTTAAGACCACATCCAATAAAGATTGTTGGCTAAAGAGGCATTGGCGATTTCTATGTATCACAGTGGGGGGGGGGGGGGGGGGGGAGAAGGTGAGAGAAGAGAGGAGAGAGAGGAAAGCTTAAATTTACTTCAATCTGCGGAAAAGTATACTAAAATTATTGCTCCCTGATGGTAAGCAATGGTATTCACATTATTCATATTGGCAAGGATTAAATCAAGAATATCAAGTTTTGACTATATCACATGTTTTGCTTCTGAGGTAGAGGATTAAAAGGCCACTAGCCACTTATGTCAGTAGGACTTCTGACCTACCGAAATAACATAATTAACTAAGGTGAACACTCGTTTCTTATTTTTAATTTTATCAAGACCCACCTTGCTGCACCTTTTAATACTGTCTAAGCAACTTTGTGTTTTTTTTTTATCTTGTACATCCAGAATTAGATTTTGGGGCTATTTTCAGCATTTCCGTTCAAGAAAACTCCAAAACCGATGTGGTGTAAATGAACAAAAACATACATACTTGGATCCTCTAACCAGACGAACGATTGACAAACCTTTTCACAAAGAATTCGAGCAAAGCTTTGTCCCACTTTGTAACCTTCCATTTTTCCCACTGTGTGAAAACATGAGAAATCTGCGATACAATAGCCAACATCTTTCTTGGGAAATTGCCAGTAATTTTCACGAATCTGATCTGCAGCTAGAAGCAAAGTTTAAATAAAATGTTGTCTCGGTTACGTATTCTGTGTCATTTATCATTATTGCAAACAGTGCCGACATGGTCAGAAGGGCAAGAAATACTATTTCGGACGAAATGTTTGAGGAACATGTTTTTACATATGATAATAATTTTTACCGAATAGAAAAGAAGTGTAATAGTGGCCTTCATTCTATTGCTACATAATGTTTTTACCATGTTAAAAATATCGTTCTTGTGAGAGCAACAAAGTTGTAAATATATTTTATTGATAGGAAGGGAATAAACAATTGCTTCTTAGGCAGGATTATTTTTTTTAATTATGTCTAATTTTATTCCCCAATTGTTGACTAAGCTTAATTAACTAAATCAAAGGTTCAAACATCAATTACCAACGCGATGTTCCCGGTGAGAGCAACAAAGTCGTAACCACACCTAAGTAGACCTAATTAATAACTCTGAGACAATTACTTACAATAGATTAAATTATGCGTATTGACTGTATTTTTCATAACCCACTAGTGCTGATGCGTACGTAGTGTTGACGCAAGAAAGTCGCAAATACATTTTTGTGTATTTTATTACAGTTATTTCTCCAAAATTGTAAGAAATTTGATTAAAAAATGATTGTACACCTTGATTAAGTGGGTGGGTTCCAACTTACCCAAGAATTGTTTTCTCGTGAAAAAAATATTTGGAACTCTAATTTTAATTGTGTAACTTATCGACGCGATTCTTTCCATAAATACGCTTACTAAAATGTCCTGCCCTTTAATGAGATATTTAGCTTAGGTCTCTAGGAACCCCCTTAGGCACGTAAGGCACCAACCGGAGTGTGTTTTTTTAAATTAACACACCCTGTTGCCAGAAAAAAAAAAAAAACATCTGCTTAAGTATGGTCTTATACATGAAACCAAAATTAATTTACAATCAGAAAAAAATTGCCCTTTATTTGCTGAAAAGAAGCAATTTTATCGCGGTGCTGTACAAACCAAAGGCAAATACATGTCGTAGTTACTGCCAGCTGCCCCCACAAATAAATGCATACCTATACAAAATGGTAATGTTTGTGTTGTGCTAATTGATTCCTTCTAGAGCAGATAAAAACATCAAAATAATTTACAAAGTGTATGCAACTGTGGAAGCAAGGGCGTAAATTTTGAGCTATTTTGTTCCATTTTGCCGCGTTTCGGAAATTTCAAGACGATAAACAGGAACTCGTTTATATTGCAGATTTGGTCTTGTCTTATGACTCCTCGTATAGGTGGTAGTGGAATTTCCGCTTTGGATGGTGATATTCTGAGGGGGTCATGGTCCCCCTTAGGTATCAACGGGTGTGTACACCGCTATGTACTTAATGCATAAAAAATATGTTTGTTTGGCGTAACGGAGAAAAATATCAGGGTCCGTCGGTCGGTCAGATTTTTTTTTTATTTTTTTTTAGATCTTCTCAATGTTTTACTCTAAAATGAATACAAGATGCTACTATTTAAAGCTTTTTCAATGACATAGCAAAGATCTTATATTTTACTTGTTGTAGTTGCTTTGTTGTCTTGTTTTGTTATTTTTTCATCTTTGTGTTGGTAAAAAAATATTTTTTTTAAATTGTGGATGAAAATAATGGGTCGGTCGGCAGAATATTTGTTTATTTTGTGATAATTGCATAAAAACTTTTGAGCCGGCAGGTTTTTTAGGGTCGGTCGGGTTACGCCAAACAAACATTATTTTTTATGCCTAAGTATTGATCCATTAACTCACAAAAAAATAAATAAATAACAAATAAATAAAAAAGCGTACCTCGGTACATGACTAGTTTTCCGTCTCAATGGCAACTCGTAAGATGCTACGACTTTAAGTGCTACACTGAACAGTACTTTCAAGTTTGAGTGCAACAAAGTCATAACTCTATAATTAGCTTAAATGAGGATGGTGCGATATTAAGTATATAAAGTTTTCATCTTGATAGAAGGGCCTTCATCCCAAAACCCCATCTGTAAAGTTTCGCGCCGATATTTCAATCCGTTTCGATGTGAGAACTAAAAACGCGATTTTATAAGCCCCATAGAGTACTGTGTAAAATTCATATTGGTTGACCAAAATGGGGCATATTTTCGCTCATAACATCCAAACCAAACATCATTTAGCCTAAGATTTCACAGAGTAAATGAGGAAAATAGTAGCTTTCTTCTGATACCAACATTTTGTCCACTTTCGGTAAAGTCAGGGATCCCTGGGGACGAGGCTATTAGCGATCGGACCATGGACCTTTAAAAACTCTGCAATAAATTGAAACTGCCACTTGAAATATATTTAAAATTATGAGTATCGACCTAATTTTTCAGAATAACCAAATCAATTTCGCCAAAAAATATCAGTTCTGTTTCAGATTTCCACCCTTCTCAGTTTTCACTCGCTCTGTATCATAAATGAGAATTTTAAACAATCTTGTAAAACGACATCTGTTCAAGAAATCAGAATTTGAACTTCAGTAAAACATTTTGACTTCATACAGAGAACTTCTTTAAAAAAAAAACCTTTGCACTATGCCTCAGGCGGTATATTTGTGCTAGTTAGTTAAACTTGAAAACGAATCTTGTGAGATAACGGCTTACCAAGGCTAAAGTCCGATATAGCTTGTTTTCGATTTGGCTGAAAAATGTCCAGAGTGGTGGTATGACCAATTACACACCTGAGAACGATAACAATTTCCTAAATAATGGAAATGAAGAGGGAGGTGTGGATATGATGGGACGGTAGCATTGGTCGGAGTAGGGGGTTGGTGGTGGGTGGTGGGATTTCCCTTCCTGCCCCTTCCTTCTCCCCCCCCCAAATAGACAGGGATGGTATGAGGACGGGTTTTCTATTAATAAATGTACAGTATTTATTATTTATTATATTTTACAAGCAGTCATAATATTCACTCACACATGTATAAAAAAAAGTAAATCAGTAATTATTTTTCACGAGTAGTCGCTCTGTATATAATAGTAAATAAGTAATTATTTTTCATCAAATATTTTTCAACAAATTAATAAAGTATAAAAGTGACATTGTGCAATAATAGTTTTTTCCCTTTATTCTAATATTGTACATATAAGGTTTGAAAGTTAAACAAATATTAGAAGATAGCCTATATATTTTTGTAGCTTAATAAATGTAATAAATTGCGACACTAAATTAGGCTTTATTCTGTGAAAACCACATTTGTGTAATGAATAGATTGGAACTTGCATTAAGCACTAAAGATAGTTTTACGTCAAGGCATATTATAATAGCCGACCTGAACAGCGCGCCGTATTTCATTGTAAAGTCAGTTTGTTCATTTCCAAGCTTTTTACCTTTATTTTCAGTCAAATGATCTTCGTTTTAATAGTTAAATTACCTACACTGGTTAACCTGAAAACCTTTTAGGCAATGATAACATAAATAAGAAGACAATGGATCAGTCTGACGGGTTTTGCAGGAATATTTTACAACAATTCTGATGGTATTTCCTTTCGTTTCAGTTTGTGCAACTTAAATTATTGGAATAAAACGACGCCGGAGTCCCGTTTTATTACAAAATGTCTTGCTTTACACACAAGAAACTGTAATGGCCTTATTCATTTCAGGGAGGGTAAAAACTTTAACAAGCATACAAGACATGCAAAAACCTCAGTTTTGACGAAACTTGATTTTCTGTCCATGTACGACAGAAAATAATCTGTTAATCACATAAAGACGGCGTTTTTGGCTTATTCACGGAATATCAATTCAAATTGTTAATCGAATAAAGCTATTAAATTGTGGTACCTATACCCCTAACTTCCTTTTCGGAAAATGACTCCCACCTTACGAATCACCAAAAAACAAATGACAAAAGGGAGGTAGTGTTATTTTTTCTTGTTAGATCTAGGGGCATTTCCCACTCAAACACGTAGGTCCGCTCCGTTATTTTGAAAAGTGTCAAAACGGCATTAAGGACTATAGGGATATGGTGTATAATAAAGCAAGTAAATATATACTGTATAAATTCTCATACTGAAACACGAAATTACGTGCATGCGCTGCAAGAAAGTCTTATCTGCATAGATACGACTTTGTTTCCACTCCACCATAATAATACTTGGAATGTTTTCGAAATTTTTAACGACAGGAGGGAGACCAAACAGAGTACGACATAGACAAACAGACGGATTAAAACAACCGGAAGAACTAAAACTTAATGTCGCAGAAATGTCTTTCAATACTACATGCACCTACTATAGCTTACTACGTGACATAACGGGGTACCCATCTAATTTGTAAACTTAACTTAAATCACCGTTCCATTTGGAGAATGTTTCGAATTACTTGGACATTACCCAAATACCAACCTCACTCTTTGAAATTTACATTTAAAACACAAAACAGTGATTGAACAAACTACATACTTGCCGCCAAAAGCTGACTATTCTACTTACATAGCATCGACACCATTTTTCTCTCTTGTACAATCATCCCATCCCCGCGAAAATCTTGTAACAATATATAGTTGCTAAATATTGACCTCTCAAAGGCGCAGAAGCTCGCAGATAGCTCCTAGGGGTCATGCCTTCTAAAGCCTTCTATTGGGGATGTGAAAACGTGATCGGTCCAACATTGGAGTACATTGGTGCTGTCTAATCGAGCAATCCTCAGGTAGTCGGTTTCTCCCAACATCATTGTAAGTCAGCGCATGGCTCAAGTTTGCCGCCACGCATGAAATTCAAATGGTAAGCGACAGACGCTCAAATCCGATTCCCTGGCTTTGACACCTACTCCTCAGTCCAGTGCTTAAGGTAAATGTACGTGGCCTTCTATACGTATGGATGCCAGGGTAGCATTTACCTGGGCAACAACGATTTTCATGGGCCCCAGGGGTTGGGAAAGTGTTTACCGTAGGCACACAAAAAATGCCCCCGCCCCATTTTTCACATTTTGAAAGGCTAAATGTTTACCAGTCAGCTTTTAAGGTTACAGTTATGTTCTATCAAACTTAGAAAGTAAACATACAATGCCTATCCCTTAAAATCCCTAAGTGCCGTTTTTGTTTCCACTTTTCAAAAAATCACGGAGCGATCTCTGCCTTTGTTTTAAAAGAGGGAAAAGTGCTTCCTAGAGCAACAACACAAATAACCGCTACCTCCTTTTTTACGGTATCGTTAGGTTGCCTAGTCATTTTCCCCTCTAGGGACTTAAGGGATATGCAGATTAATATTCTGCCCAGCTATAAGCAATAACAAATAAACAACTTTGTAAACAAAGCAGAAACGCTTCTGGTGTCTGTTAACATTGTTAAAGGTACTTGCAATAATACGTCATTTTAATCATTAGAAATTAGCTTAAATGTTTTATCAAACATCAGAAAGTAAAATAAAAAATAATTAACTAGCGACATTTCCTGTCCTTCTCCTCCCCTTCGGCCCCCCTCCCCTGTGACTCTCCTAGTTCACACCACAAAACCGCTGTTAAATCCTCACCATGAATATGGGCTACACGCTTTGATTACTATACTGCCTTGTTTTGGCAGCCATGCTGCACCCACATACCAAATTCCTAATAAAAGACTCATAACCATACTCCTATATTAGTTATTATCGACTTAGCCTTCCTACTCACCTCTAAATGTAATTATAATACTTCTGAAAACAAACTCCACTGTGAATAATACTTAGTATTAAAAAAAATATGTTAAATAATAACAATGAATTGACAAGTTGATTATACTAATTACTGTTTAGGAAGCCATCTTGCAACCATTATGGGGGTGAAGACCTTGGCTTCCAACAAAGTCTAGTAGGTCAAATTAAGGGGGGTTCAGACCAAATGAAGTCGAAGCTGAGTGGTGTGTTTCACCCCCAACAAAGAAGGGAGGTAGTGTATTTTTCTTGGTAGGATCTAGGGTCATTTCCCGACTAAAAAACAAGGTAGGGTCCGCTCCGTGAATTTCAAAGTGCAAAAAAACTGCATTAAGGGCGTTAGGGATATGTGTAATAATAAGCAGAATATATAACTGTATAAATTCTACATTATGAAACGAAATTACGTATCATTCGCTGCAAGAAAGTCGTATCTGCAGGTACGACTTGTTTCCTCCACTCCACCACCCATATCCTTGGAATGTTTTCGCAACATTTTAACGCCAGGGAGGGAACAAACAGAGTACGACATAGACCAACAGACCGGGATTAAAACAACCGGAAGAAATAAAACTTATGTCGCAGAAAATTCTTTTCAATACTAACAATGCCCCTACATAGCTTACTACGTGTACTAACGGGTACCCATCTAATTGTAAACTTAAACTTACCTCAACTTTCCATTTTGGGAGAATTTTTCGAATTACTTGGACATTACCCAAATAAACACCTCACCTCTTTGAAATTTACATTTTAAAAGCACAAACCGTGATTGAACAAACTACACAACACATTGCACGCCAAAGCTGACATATTTATATTAAACTAGCACTCTCTGAACACCTTTTTTCTCTCTTGTACACATCATCCAATCCCCGCGAAAATCTTGTACATAATATAGAGTTCTAAATATTGACCTATAAAGGGCGCAGAAACTCGCAGATAGCTCCCTAGGGGTCAATGCCTTCTAAAGCACTCTCTCTTGGAATGGGGGAAAAAACGTGATCGGTCCAAACATGGAGTACTTGGGGCGGTCTAATGAGCAAATCCTCAGGTAGTCGCTTCCCACTCATGAAGTCAGCGCATGGCTCAAGTTTGCCGCCACGCATGAAATTCAAATGGTAAGCGACAGACGCTCAAATCCGATTCCTGGCTGTTGACACCATACGCTCAGCCAGTGCTAAGGGTAAATGTAGCGTGGCCTTCTATACCGTATTGATGCCATGGTCAGCATTTACCTGGGCAACAACGATTTCATGGGCCCAGGGGTTGGGAGTGTATACCTATGCACACAAAAAATGACCCCTCAACCCATTTTTCACATTTTGAAAGGCTTCTAAAGGTTACCAGTCAGCTTTTAATGTTACAGTTATGTTCTATCAAACTTAGAAAGTAAACATACAAGAGAGACTTATTAATTTCTTGTCAGAATGTGCATATCCCTTAAATCCCTAAGTGCCATTTTGTTTCCACTTTTCAAAAAATCACGGAGCGGATCTCTGCCTTGTGTTTAAGGGAAAAGTGCTCCTAGATCTAACAACACAAATACCGCTACCTCCTTTTTTACGGTGATCGTTAGGTTGCTAGTCATTTTCCTCTAGGGACGTAAGGGATATGCAGATAGTAATTCTGCCATCTATAGCAATAAACAAATAAACAACTTGTAAACAAAGCAAAGAAACCTGCTCTGGTGTCTGTTAACATGGTTAAAGGTAACTTTGAAATAATACTGCATGTTAATACTATATGATAGCTTAAATGTTTTAGCAAACATCAGAAAGTAAATAAAAAATAAGTAAATAGCGACATTTCTATAGCGCCTTTCACAATGTATCAAAGCGCTTTACATTTATTCCACTGCCACTAGAATATGTCAGCTGCCTTACTAATGCCCAAGGCATACTCATACCTTTGGGCGGCGCTCAATTGACAATATTCCTAACAACTCCCCATTTTGCACCTGGGTAAAGCGAAGCAAGCGAGGTAAAGTGCCTTGCCCAAACGCACAACACAGCGGGACTCGAACCCAGAACCTTTGGGTCATGAGTTGGTCGTTTTATCCACTGGACCACATGTGCCCTCAAAGAAAGTACTGTTATCATATAGCGTAAATGTTGCACCAACAGAGAAAGTAATGCTACGTGATCGCTTAAATGTGGCATCAAACATAAAGAGCAACCATTATACATATCCAGATAGTAAATCTGCCACCCATAGCCAATTGCATGAGATGTTAACGGTATACCATATAGTGGCCTTGCATGATAATGCTATATACATGACAGCTTAATATTCTATCAAACAGAGTAAATAATGAGAAATTAATGCTATAAGATAGCTTTAATGTTGCATCAAACATAAAACATGTAGAAAATAATGTTACACGATAGCTTAAATGTTGCATCAAACATATAAAGTAATGTTACATGTTAAACTTAACTATTGCATCAAACATAGTAACTAATGTTACATGTTAGTTTGATTGCATCAAACATAGATAGCAATGTTGCACGATAGCTTAAATGTTGCATCCAACATACAGAGTAATTCTTCATGGTGGCTTAAAATGTGCATCAAACCTAGAAATTAATGCCAAATAATAGCTTCAATGTTGCATCAAACTTAAAAATCAAACATACTGGTTGAAGGCTTCTAATATTCTTGCCAAAATATACACATCTACATAGCAAATCTATCACCCACGACCAAAAAGAACACCCATCCCTGTTCTGGTGTCTAGAGTAAACGTATGAGCTGTTGAGGGTACCATGAAATGTTGCATCAAACACAGAAAGTAATGTTACATGTTAGCTTAAATATTGCATCAAACATAGAATGTAATGTTAATAATAGCTTCAATGTTGCATCAAACATAAAAATCAAACATACTGGTAAAAGGCTTCTAATATTCTTGCCAAAATATACACATCTACATAGCAATTCTATCACCCACGACCAAAAAGAACACCCAACCCTGTTCTGGTGTCTGGAGCAAACGCATGAGCTGTTGCATCAAACACAGAAAGTACTGCTACATGATAGCATAAATGTTGCATCAAACATACAAAGTAATGTTACATGATAGCTTAAATATTGCATCAAGCATAGAAAGTATAATGCTGCTTGGTAGCTTTAATGTTGCATCAAACATAGCAAGTAATTACTCATGGTAACTTAAATGTTGCATCAAACATTAAAAACATTCTTTCTCTCAACCTGCTGTTAAGGTTGCCATGAAATGGCCTTGCATGTTAATGCTACATTGTAGCTTAAATGTTGCATCAAACATAGAAAGTAATGATATAATGATAGCTTAAATGTTAGACTCAACATAGAAAGTAATGCTATAGCGTAAATGTTGCATCAAACATGGAAAGTAATACCACAAGATAGCTTAAACGTTGCATTAAACATTAAAAAGCAAATATTCTGGCTCTCAACTTACTGCCATATCCAACATCAATCAATTTGACAATGTAAGGTAAGAGATCAATTAGCCTTACCCGTAACTCCTTCACTCTTTATCTCATAGTATTTTGATAATTTGTATATAATTATGTGAGTGAGAAATAATAAACAAAACCAGATCAATTAGCCTTACCCGTAACTCCTTCACTCTTTATCTCATAGTATTTTGATAATTTGTATATAATTATGTGAGTGAGAAATAATAAACAAAACCTGAACCTGCAAAAACTTCTAAAATTCTTGCTTGAAAGTTTCCTTTTTTCTTTGATGCAATATTTATACCATCATGTAGCATTTCTCTCTATGCTTGATGCAACATTTATACTATCATGTGGCATTACTTTCTATGGATGATGCAATATTTATGCTATCATGTAGCATTAGTTACTATGTTTGATGCAATAGTTATGCTATCATGGAGCATTATTTTCTATGCTTGATGCAAGATTTAAGCTATCATGTGGCGTTACTTTCTATGGATGATGCAGTATTTATGCTATCATGTAGCATTAGTTTCTATGTTTGATGCAATAGTTATGATATCATGAAGCATTATTTTCTATGCTTGATGCAAAATTTTAAGTTATCATGTAACATTACTTTCTATGTTTGATGCAATATTTATGCTATCATGAAGCATTAGTTTCTATGTTTGATGCAATAGTTATGATATCATGGAGCATTATTTTCTATGCTTGATGCAAAATTTTAAGCTATCATGTAACATTACTTTCTATGTTTGATGCAATATTTATGCTATCATGAAGCATTAATTTCTGTGTTTGATGCAATATTTACGCTATAGTGTAGCATTACTTTCTATGCTTGATGCAAGAGTGATGCTATCATGGAGCATTACTTTCTAATTTTTGATGCACATTTGATGCGTCTGTGGCATTGCGTTTCTATGGATGATGCAATATTTATGCTATCATGTAGCATTAGTTTCGATGTTTGATGCAATAGTTATGTTATCATGAAGCATTAATTTCTGTGTTTGATGCAATATTTACGCTATAATGTAGCATTACTTTCTATGTTTGATGCAAGAGTGATGCTATCATGGAGCATTATTTTCTATACTTGATGCAACATTTAAGCTATTATGTAACATTACTTTCTATGTTTGATGCAATATTTATGCTATCATGTAGCATTAGTTTCTATGCTTGATGCAATAGTTATGCTATCATGGAGCATTATTTTCTATGCTTGATGCAACATTTAAGCTATCATGTGGCATTACTTTCTATGGATGATGCAATGTTTATGCTATCATGTAACATTAGTTTCTATGTTTGATGCAAGAGTGATGCTATCATGTAGCCTTACTCTCTATGTTTGATGCAACATTTAAGCTATCATGTGGCATTACTTTCTATGTTTGATGCAATATTTATGCTATCATGAAGCATTAATTTCTGTGTTTGATGCAACATTTATGCTATCATGTAGCATTGCTTTCTATGTTTGATGCAATATTTATGCTATCATGTAGCATTGCTTTCTATGTTTGATGCAATATTTATGCTATCATGTAACATTACTTTCTATAAGTTTGGTGCAATATTTATCCTATCATGTAACATTGCTTTCTATGCTTGATGCAACTTCTTAACATAAGGTAAACTTAAGGTATAATGTAGCATTAATATGCGGGGGTCATTTCATGGCATCTTTAAAAGTTCACGCGATTGTTCTGGCACCATATATCTAGCTTTGTATCACAATTATAACGCACCTTTTTCTTAATTGATATCATGTACTTGGCAAAAATGAAAGAGCCCCGGGGGGGGGGGCACTTGTATTCGAAGGGGGATATCATGCTCGTGTACAAAAACGCGAAATTGGGGTCGTTTTTTTAGATCAGGCGATGTACGCGCGTACATTATTTAGGGTATCAAAATCGCAAAAAATGCGAAATTAGGGTATGATTTTCACGTCGAAAAATTACGTGTTTAGGGTGTGACATTTAGAATTACTTGTAAAAAATCACATAACAAATGCTTGAAATAGTGATTTTCCCCGATTTTCTCTTAGTTTCATATGGTTGATTCCCCGAGTGATTCTAATCATTTTCTGAATTTGGAGAATCCCCAGTATTTTGCAACGGCGATGCCTTAGTTTCTCGCTGTCAAACAAGATAAGGTCATTAATATTTTACAGGTTCTAGTTCAATGAAATGGATGAATTTGCAGAACCAAAACAGTCAATTACGACATGACCCATTTAATTCCAAAGACATATTTGGAACACAACTTTAAAAGACTTGAAATTTAATTAATTTAAATTTTGAACTTATTAGGCCCTAGATATGAATATGAAGTCCTTTCAAAGTTTTGTCACAAATATAAGATCTTTGAAATTTAGAGAAAGAACATTAAAGCAGTGACGTACGCAAATTTTACGCATAAAAGCGAGATGAAGTATACGCGAAAAACTTTAATGAAATCATGTGTGAACATTTCCTTTATCAGGGCAGGGTACAATAAGAGATTTATAGCCTGTTCAGTGTATGGTTACAAACACATTATATAAACATACTCGCTTAGGGTAGCAAAATTATATCAAATACTTGTTTAGGGTGCATTTTAAACAGTCACGCAAATTACTTGTTTAGGTAATAAAGTTGTAAAACAAAATACTGTGTTTAGGGTAGCAAAATCAACACAATACTTGTTTAGGGTAGCAAATTTAACCAAAATACGTGCTTAGGGTATTTTTCTTGCCAAGTGAAAATACGCGCTTACAGGGTACGTTTTGGGAGGCCATACACGAGCATAATTATCCACCTTGGAATACAAGTGGCCCCCGGGGAAAGAGCCTCGCTTAAAATACAAAGAACAGAGATGTAACAGAGGAGCAGTCCCATTTCCTGAAAATCCAAAATTTGAACCGACGTGAAGGCCAAATTTTAGCGTAGCATCCGGTGAAGCTCCGGGGAACGTATTTTCTTACGTGATTTTTGGGGTACAAGACCCCGTCTACAAAATAAATTGGTACTTAAAACTGGTGTTTTTGATGCAGTTATACCTTTATCATGAACACTTTGATCTCAAAAATTAAAAAAAAAATATTTTTTTTTTTTTTTTTACATTTCCGGATTTGTTTTTATTTACGGCCCCAAATCCGGAAATCTCTGACAGAAAGAAGAAAGAAAGAAGGAAAGAAAATGAGAAAGAAGAAAAAGAAAGGGGAAAAGAAAGAAAGACAAAGAAGGAAAGAAAAAAAACTGCTGTCATGTACCTAATTATCGAAATAGGATTTGTACTTTATATTAGTGGTTGGGGTTCTGAAAGCGAATTTGTCAGCAATCGAGCTGACCTTTAAGCAATATATGAACTGGCAAATTGATTAGGATTTCTGCTCAATAAGGTTAAAGATCAGCGATACCTGTAATATTAAAGATCCTCACATTGACAGCTTTCAATAAGTATATACTTTAATAGGACCACCTCATATATCGAGGAATTTATGACACCAAAAACATTAGCCTGTTGTTGATTGCACAGAATCCATATGCAACATTCTCACATTGAAACTATCTGTCCCTGTAACAACGCTTTTCGGTCTCCGCTTTTTTGGCCCTCAAATCTGAAATTTTCTGTCTACATATCCCCTATTTCTCTATTTACTATTTTCCTTGCTTTCCTATATACATGTGTGTTGTTGTTTCTGTCATCTGTCTACCCCCTCTTTCACTTTCTCCACCTGACGATTTTTTGCGCATAAGTATAATCCTTTTTTTTTTACATACGGCGTGTAGAACGAAAGAAGAGAGTTGGAAAAGAAAATGTAAATGTATGAAAAAAGGTTGGGAACCCCCGATGGACAGTCAGCGAAAGATGTAATTTATCTCGAGGTTAGTTGGCTGACTTGCAGTGAAAAAAGATCATATATTGTTTTTTGCAATTGATATATTTTTAGTTTTGGTATACGTCATTCAAGAAGTAATGTGTTCCTATTTTACCATGGTTGTTTGGTGCACGACGGAACTTAACACTTTGTTATAAATAAGCTTGTTATAAATAAATCTTAATTGAATAAAAACGACTTTATTTGTACTTACAACATGTCTAATAATACTTTTTGGAATGTAAATTAAAACCCTTTAAGCTTCTCATGTTTATTTAAAAACCTACCACAATGTCTCTTGATTAGAACTAAATGTTTTTTAGTGCGGTACATTATGCCTGTAGCTTTGAAAACCGCTATATCTTCTCAGTGATTCCCACGATCAATATATTCCCCCCCCCAAGTCATCTAAGACCCAGAAATTGTACACTTGCCAATTACTAAACTGGTTTCGTGAAGTTTTAGGAAAAGAATTTCCCCACAACCTCCAATTAAAGTCTTTTCCTCTTCTTCTTATCGTATCCACAGGTCATTGGTATGGCTTGTGGTGGTGTCAGGGATTTATTCAACAATATTTGGCTAAATTGTTTACAAGTACAGAAAATTTGTTAACGCTTTAATTGTTATTCATCCAAATGGAGTACTCAAAATAATTAATTTTTTACTAGTTTAAGCTTTTCTGGGTTTATGCAAATTGGGTACTTTGAGCCACTTGATATGCCGATTTCTTTTGTAACAAGCCAATTATGTTCTTTGTTCTTTTATAAGTCCTTACTATTCACAGCTTTCAAAAACTATATACTTTTACTAGACCACCAATCACATATCGAGGATGTATGACCCCATACTTTTATTGATGGCACAAAATCTATATGCAACATTTTCACATTCAAACTGACGCGATTTGTTCCTGTAACCACGCTTTTTTATCCCTCAAATTTAAAATGTTCTGTCTACATGTTCCCTATTTCTTTATTTACTATTTCTCTGCCTGTCTATGCCTGTGTGTTATCATCTCTGTCATCTGTCGACCCCTTCTTTCACTCTCTCTACTTGACAATTTTTTTGCGCATAAGTATATTCCTTTTTTCCAAACGGCATGTGGAATGAAAGAAAAGTAAATGTAAATGTATGGAAAAAGGTTGGGAAACCCCGATGGACAGTCAGGGAAAGATGTAATTTATCTCGAGGTTAGTTGGCAGACTGGGCAGTAAAAAAATCATATATTGTTGTTGCAATTGATATATTTTTAAGTTTGGTATACGTCATTGAAGCAGTGATGTGTTCTATTTTACACATTGGTTGCTTGATACATCGACGGAACATTAAAAGCTTGTTATAAATAAGCTTGTTATAAATAAATCTTAATTGAATAAGAAACGATTTTATTTGTACTTAGAATGTCTAATAATACTTTTGCGAATGTAAATTAAAACCCCCTTATGTCTAGTCTTCTCGTGTTTATTTTAAACCTACCACAATGCATGCGTGATTAGAGACTAAAATGTATGCGTGATTAGAGTCTAAAATGTTTTAGTGCGTACATGGCTGGTGGCTTTGAAAACCGCTATCTCTGCTTAAAGGTGCTTGTTCCGATTTATGTTTATTGTGTTCTCTACTTGATATGAGAGCCTGACACTTGCACATACGCCCCATCAAGTACCGTGGGAAACAAGCTTGCAGTTTTGATGGTAGACGTAATAATGCATGTTGCAAAGCCCTATTCGATACTGTGCTAAATATTGATGGTTAACCACTAAAACGGCGATTTTTTGTTTATATCTTGGGAATGAAATGGATTTGAGGGCTCAAATTTCAGGACGACATTGAGAAAAATACGGCCTTTTATCTGATATCAAAATCGATAATACTTCCGGGTAAATCAGGGGGTCCCAAAGACGATCGGAACACGCACCTTTAAGTTGTTCGCCAACGATCAATATATTCTCCGCAAATCATTGAAAGAGCCAGAAATTGTAAACTGTTACCAAAGTACTGCTTTGGTCCAGGTTTTAGAAAAAGGGTTTCCCCACAACTTCCAATCAAAAGACTCGGATCAATCAAGTTCAGCAAGTTTATTTATTTCCATCAAAAAGCCAAATCTAATACAACATTATTTAAACGAAAAAAGTGATGGAGGAGGTGCAACGATAGGCAGAGCCGAAAATGATGCACCCCCTGTTGCAAAAACACGTAAAGACAATGGACTTTCGTTGCACGACTTTACAATACACAAACTGACGACGTTTACATGATCAGAATTTTTGATATTAAATTAAAAATGCACACCTTTCCTAAAATAACGTTCTTACCTATGCACCAATATTTTTAAAAGGCCGTCGTAAGTTGCAATCGGAAAGTAAGAATCATCCACACGTATTCACTTCATATGCGATTATCTTCCTGTCACAAATCCCTCTCTTACAGGGGTTAAATGATAGCCACAACGTATTGTCCTAGTTATGATCGATAAACCGTCGCAACCCCTAAGCTACAGGTAATTTGTGATTTTTTTCCGCTTTTATATGCATATTCAAACAAATTGGGGGAGAACATCATATTCTTATCCCTGAGACGTATTGGCTGTATCCGCCCTTACTTGTCTGAAAAAGCGACTTCGTGCCTCGTGAATTCTGTTATCATTTTCGCGTCTTGATTTTTGCAACTCAGTCTTGACTGGTATCACTGCTGATCAACTCAGCCGCCTTCCAAGAGTTCAAAACTGTGCCGCTCGTTTAGAAGAAGCATGAGCATATTACTCCCATTCTCACCAAGCTTCACTGGCTGCCCGTTGAATTCCGAATCCAATATAAATTGGCTGTTTTGGCATTCCGTCATTTTGAAGGTACTCTGCCAGTATACCTGTCGACTGTTTTTTGTATCTATCAACCTTCCCGCGTTCTTAGATCTTCCACCGAAAAACTGCTCAAAATTCCTCGGGTTTGCCTTATGACAGCCGGTGAACGCTCGTTTCGTTTTGCTGCCCCTCTCGTTTGGAATTCACTTCCAAACACCCTTCGCAAAAAAAATCGCAATATCCCCACGCTCTCTCAATTAAAAAAAAGTTGAAAACTCATCTCTTTCATCTAGCTTTTCCTGATTCACAGATTTAATTTTGTGTGTGTGTGTGTTTTCATGTTACTGTGCGCTCTGAGTTCTTCGGAAAATATTTGGCCTTATAAGAAGAATTTATTATTATTATTATTAGAACAACCGAATTCATATTAATATTTCCTTTATTGCACTTGTGCAATCGAGTACTACTCCCAGAGGCACTTAAACACAAAAGGTGGGACCCGCAATGACCAGAACGGATTGGTACAGCGAGGGGTTTCCATCCTACTCTTTTCGAAACTGAAAGCCAACGATACCTTAAGGTATCTGTATATCCATAATGTCCCAAAAGGAAAATTTGACGATTACCGCAAAAAAAGTGAGGTAGCCTAATTTTTCTTGTTATATATCTGGAGCAATTTCCCCCTAACACAAGGCAAAGTTCCGCTCTGTGATTTTCGTTTTCAAAAGTACATTTAAATGCAGTTTCGGAAAAATGACTACCGACCTGACGATCACCGCAAAAAAGGAGGTAGCGTTATTTTTTCTTGTTAGATCTAGGGACAATTTCCCCTTGAAAACAGGGCAGGGTCCGCTGCGTGATTTTTGAAAAGTGCAATAAAATTCAGTTAGGGATTTGGGATCGACGGCTTCTTTTAAGGACGAGATGCCTTCATTGTTCATTTATGAATTTCAAAAGGTCTTGCACAAATTAAGTCCAGAACTTTTAGCTTACTAGGAATAAATCTCATCAAGCAGTTTTACAGGTTGAATGGGAAACCCTTTGCATCAAAGGTAAGGACCTAAACCCCTGGATAACGCTATCCATTTTAATGAAGACCATACTTTCCTTCTTTTCGCTACTTCTAGACTCCAAGCAACACATTCGACTATGGAAACAACAGTAGTAGCACTCCCCGATCGGCGACCAATTCACAACATATGTGCAGTTTTGATTCCAGTGATCCGGGTCAAGATGACTGCCAGCGAATGATCAACACGCCACCACCGGCGGTACTTCACCATGACTGGAAAACTGAAGTGATATTCCCACAACAGTCTGACTGTAACAATAAGGTATTTCAAAAAATAGATCAAAAGTAAAAGCAATAACAGCACATTTTTTTGATGAGCGCCCCCAATTTTCAAAATTTGAGATTTTTGCACAGTTATGTTAGTAATTGTCTAGTAAACGATACCTGCGAGTGGTAATGCTAAAAATGCGTAATTGTCACAAAAGAAGCGATTTTGTAATTAGAATTGGGATCCCTTATTATAATTTAATGGCGGAGATGGAAAAGCCAAATTTATGTCCGTCCGTGATGAAATAGTCCCGAAAATAGTGGCACCTCACGAAAATGACCTCTAACTTGACTTGACTGAACCGACGGAACAACAAATGGATGAGCATAGACACTTACATGGCGCAATTTCCCGGCTATTTCATATTGAAGGACGTTTCCAGCAGCCGTTGAATTATTATGGGAGATCTCCGATATTAATTATTCTAAGTACAAAATTCCTTCTTTTGTGACACATAGAGAATGTTGGGCTCTAGCATTCACAGGTATTGTTTACTAGTCAATTACCAATGCAACTGTGCAAAATCTCAAAATATCCGGCAAATTGGGGGGCGCTCTTTCAAACAATGCACTGTTATTGCTTTAATATTTAGTGTTTATGGGAAGGGGTTGTTCCATGGTCCTAACAGTTGTTTTTTATTTGCCCATGTCACAACAGGCCAATATTTACCGGTAAAATCTTTGGCGTACGAGGCCAGGGAAAACGCCTAGCGCGGGTCCAGGTTTAAAGAGATAAGCAGCGAATGCGAAGGGATTAAATGTGAAAATTTATTGTATTAGCTTATAAATCATGAACTTGTGTTTAAAGTTACATCAAACTACTTTAAAGTAGGAAAAATCACCAAATAGTTCAAAAAAGTATTTGAGAAATTTGTCATACCATCTCGCAAATTGATATGCAGTGATGGTTTCTCTACAATGTGCACTAAACAGCTGATTGTGGTACACACCAGTGCAAAATAAACAAATATCAATAATACAAGTATTGAATATACCTACACCACACACCAAAATAAATTAAGACATTCCAAAATCTCACAGAATACCATTGATATTATCTAACCCTACAGTGGGCAGCTGGAGTGACGGTATTTATGGCTTTAGCTCTATTCTTGGGGATCATTGCCTTCATGGTGGTCTTTTTCGCTACGAGAGGAAATGTTTCAGACAGAATCGAACCAATTATTTACGGTAAGTATCATTGTTGCCGATGCTAAAGCAGTCTGATTTTCTTAACGTATTCGAAATATTGTCTAGAATGTTTGTTCATATTACTCTTGGTTTTGAGAATAGTCTTTATCAGACAGATCGCAAGGACGATAAGTGTAATATCGTACATACGAGTTAGATTGATTATCGATGGCAGTTGTAAAGCAATAATAGTTCCAAGTATAGCAGAAGTTTAATAGTATGTTTCCAAAAGTGGTGGCTTTTGTTAATGTTATAAATCTTTCATCGTACTAGTAAGTATTTCCTACAAAAGGTGCAACGAGAGATTTCGCATAACTAGAGCCCCTTAACAATTGAAAATCCTGACTTTTGTACATCAAAAATATCCACATCTAAAAGGATTAAGCTTATAATTATTTCTTTGGTCAAAAATTGTGTAAATTTCATATTGGAGCAAACAGGAAATTCAGCCTTAGTTTTATTGTGAAATATAAGCATATAAAATCACCTTTTCCGTTCACTTTTAAGACATTTTTGTTGCAAAATACAGGTAGAAAATCTATTGAGCGTCCAATCTACTAGTATCTGAAATCCCTACAAAGGACAGAAAATACGGATGGTTTGAAATCTCTCATTGCACCTTATTTCTCTAACTGCTGAATTTATAAGGGCCGGCGTGGCAGGAGATATAGTCCTCCGGGCTCACAGTCCGGGAACAATGGTGAACAATAGGGCAATCGATTCAGTTGACTCTTCACGCAACATTAGTTTTTATGCCGTTGCCGTCTATGGAGCCCAGAGTATGATACCTGCCGGACAATGATTACTTTCACACCGGTGTTCTATGGATATAACGCTGTGATATATTTACAGGGGAGTTTCCGTAACATGACCCATCTGACACACTTTTTTCTAACACACTTATGAATTCGGAAACCTTTCACGGAATAAAGCATATGTTTATTCCGTTAAGGTTTCCGAATTCATAAGTGTGTCAGAATAAAGTGTGTCAGATGGGTCAGGTTACGGAAACTCCCTATTTACAGCTTCAAGTAGTCTTACGGAATAAAGCTCATGCTCATTGTGTCCATGCATGAGATTTATTCCGTAAGACTAATTGAAGCGGTAAAAATATCACGGCGCTATATCTATTATAGAACAGCGGCTTCAAACTCAACCACAAGTTGGCCGAGGTGTTTATGTGGTTTATTCCGTTAAGGTTTCCGAATTCATAAGGGTGTCAGAAAGAAGGGTGTCACCTTATGGAAACACCAGTTGGCCGACGCAGTGGCGTAACCAGCGGGGGGGGGGGGGGGAACTAAACTGGATTGGAGACTCTAAAAATGGGGACGAGGAAGAACGGGGAGTAGGGGAAAATATGGGTTCTCCCCGGCGAAGCAAGCGAAAGCGATCCGGAAAAAAATGGGGAATTTCTTGAGTCTTGACCCCCCCCGGAGGGCTCCAGGTCTGGTTACGCGCCTGGGCCGACGATTCATGACGGTTGCATGTTCCGTTGTTTAGAACAATAGGAACCAATTGCTACCGGAACGAACTGGTCGGAACCAGCGAGTAACCGCTTGTTGAATTCTGAAGTCTGCCCTTAACGCTATTTTAAATAGGGTACATGCGATTATAGAAGCTTTGTTTTCAAGTTTTTTTCATTCACCATACAAATGAACAAGGATACAAAAAATTACAATTACCACACGGAAGTGAAAAGGGTGGGCCCACGTCATTTCCAATTTGTCCCTTTTGAAGAAGGACGGTAGAGCTCCTAGTGACAGTTGGCAACACGGAAGTGTTTCTCTCCTTTAATTATTATTATATTATTTCCAGTTGTTTTCGTATCACGTATGTTTGGGTCCCATCGTGATTATCGACGACAAAGTGTTCATGTAAAAACTTACATACTATATGCCCTAGATCTAAACCAGAAAAAACACTTAGCTTTCCATTTTTTTTTTTGCGGTGATCGTCAGATGTTTCTTTCTCTAGGGGACGTTAGGACCTGGACTAGCAATGACTGAATGAAGATGTACCGACTGGATGATGACTGAACGAATGAATGACGACTGAATGACGACTGAATGAATGGCTGCCTGCCTGCCTGCCTGCCTGAGTGGCCTGCCCGCCGGGCTGACCTGCTGCCTTCCTGCCCCGCCTGGGCCGACTGCCTGCCTGCAATTCCTGAACTGACAATGACTGAACCGAATGAATGATGAATGAATGAATAATGTATTAATGATAAGGTACGAATGACTGCAACTGAACGCAAATGGACAATGAATTATGAAGAATGAATGAATGAATGAATATGCAGTATTCTATGCATATGAAAGCGTGACTTTTTGATAGCTTCCACCCTAAAGCAAAGTAAATGTCGGTTTTAGATAGATTGAATTTACGGATTTCGTGACCACAGCACCAATATAGGTCCATACTGGTTTACGGGATAAATCCACTTGAACAATTAGAAAGTCGTGGTAATCATCGGACAGTGCATTTACTGACGTTAACTCAAGGGGAATCATGAGGTTTAAAAATTGATTTTATTTTATACGACATTGTAAACTGTTATCTGCAATACACAGAGACGCTTGTACTCAATAAAATATATCTACTCCACTTTCACACGTAGGCTCTTTATATTAAAATTTTGGATCACCCACATTTCCCTCTATTAAACCATACGCTCGACAATATGGCCTGAGTGATTACAAATCTGCCCATAAATGATTAAAAAGATTAAAAATCAGACTATAACATTATGATAACCCTTCTATGACTACTTTTGACAAGAGAAATTCACTCAGCTACTACTGCTTTTGCTGTTGATGACGACACAGCTTAAACATGTTAATTGTTAAGTCGTAATGATCCCAGTTAGAAAAGTCCGTGAATAGTTTCTAACTTTCATTCCAATAAAAGCAAGAAAGAAGGACGGAGGAAAAGAATCATCCGGCAATCTCCTTTCGGACGCGTTTGTATGACATAACCAGTTTAAAAAATCGAGTGTGAGTAATTTTAAAGATCTGCCCATAGCGAGCATTCATGAGCATTCGTCTATCCCTGTCCCCTTAATGTGAGATATCATAAGTACCCAGAACCTGATGAGCACTTTTCTCATAAACAAATGTATATGCATGCCATTTGTAACCGAGCCTGGGGAATTGTGCTATTGGATTTTTGGCGCACATATTTGATCAGTTGGTTGTTCATCCTACCAAATACGTTACCGTGTAGTGCATGCAAAGACCGTGGCTCTCCAACTGCGCTATCAAACCATTTAAAGTACAAAAAAATTAATAAATAATGGTGTGACCTCAAATATTGCAACAAAAACGATTTTGGTTGTTTTTACTAAAATGATAAGAAAACTATTAACAAGCGCTATAGAAGTATAAGTAGCGGAGAACTGCATTTGCATGGGGAAAAGTGTTGTACATGGGAAAAATATAAAGTAGGTATAAATTTGTTCTGAAATCTATACACAACATCCTGGCCCTGTCCTAAGGATAAAAAAGGTATAGTTTGCCCTAATCTGTGGGCCTATAGTTTAATAGTGATCTGGCAAATAAAGGTTCAAGGACAAGGTCATCCTGGGTAAAATTTTCAGAATGCTCCGATTCTTTTCAAAATGGTCCCATTTTTTTTCATATAGTTCAAAAGGACCAGGGAATATAATACTTGCACTCATTTTACCATTCGGTCATGTAATTAGAGGTCAAAATGTAACAATGGTCTACATATCCTATGAGGTCATTAACGCTTACCATCTAATTTACATACTAAAATGACAAATGCAGGTCAAATATTCATAAATGTTCTAGGATATGACCAGACAAACAATTTGAGACTAGTTTTGTCAAAATCGGAGCACTCTGAAAGGATTACCCCAGGATGACCATGAACCGTTATGAGCCTATAATCCTGAAAATAATGACCGTAGATATGGCAAACTATACCGTTTTTAATCCTCATAACCAGCTGAATAAGTTGGTGTAGGTTTAAAAACAATTAGACCTATTTTACTTTTGACCCCTGTACAAAATTTACCCCCTATTTTTTACGTGTTCCCCATTGTTGATTTTTCTAGACTTTTGACACATTATTCTGTGACAATTCTAGAAGTATAATGACACAAGAATCGTTTCTGTTGCAATTTTTTTAGGCCCAAAACAATTTTTCTTGTACTATTATGTACATCCTTGAGAGTTATATGGCTTTAATTCGTGGAACGCAATGGTAATATAACAATTTGGTACAGATACTAGATTGGCACCCCTCCTGAAAAATTTGAAATTACAAAACCCTAACACATTACTACTAATCTAATAAGAAACTGGTAAATACTTATACTCCCAGCCCACTAAATACTATACTCGATTCATCTGATATGTGACCCGTACCATTCTTGCGGAGGTGAAAAATTCAATGAGGCGCAGGGACTTCTGTTAATCATGTTATTGTGAGGAATGTTAAGGCATGAAATACACTATAGTGCGTTTCCATACATGAATGAAATTGTATTTAGTGGCAGATGAGTGAGTTAAATGACCGGAGTGTCCTCCCCAAAAATGCACGTGCATTTGAATTCTTTCATTTTCCCTCTCCGACTTAATTGAATAGGTCCAAAACTCCAGGGGGACGAACGTATCAACGCGCATCGAGTATACAAAATATCACAGGGGAATTTCGTGGTTTCTATGTGAACCATTATGGTATTTTGTGGTATTTGGGGTTCTTGTAGTATACTTACGATATATAGTACAGTATTGTACATTATTAAGTTTTCAGTTTTTCTGGGAGGCTACTGATTGGTCGTGGGGTAGGACATGCCAACCTAACAGCATCAACTTCCGGCGTAACCCGAGTGCTAGTCTTATTCAAAGACTTAAAGTGACAGGAGGAGGTTTATTTTAGGATACAAATTTTCACTCAAATTTCACTCGATCGGTCGTAGACCACCTACGGAGAACGTCTCGAATGTTTATTGAACAAACAAGTACAAAAGAAAACCGCAAACCTTGTTTTGAACTTGCCTTCTATTCTAATCGTCCCTATAGGAAACCATGCTTTGAATTTATGTCGTGCACGACGGAAAATACTAAATCATTATCTTACTATATAAAGACGGTGTATTCGGCTTATTAACTTCAGGTGTGATCTAATACATTGGTAAGCATTCCAAATATGCAAAAAACCGAGGTTCGACAAAAATTGGGGGCGTTTCTCTATGGAAATCTCCTCATGTCTCTTTAACGGTAGGATGGCGCTCTTACGCATATCGAACGGTCACACATAGACTTGACTAAAGGCTAGGCCTGGTCACGAATATTTAAATTCTAAATGACCGTTATTGGAAATTGCATTGCTTTGCAGCGAGGTTAATCCACTAACCTCGACGGATTTTGACGTCAATAATTTTTTCTTAAATTATCATGATATTACTAATATCTTTTGAACGAAGGTTTAAGAGCTGATTTTGTAATGTCACTGAGGCAGAGGCTGCCAGAGTAATGCACGTAGCAGTTCCCCAAATTATCGTTTGGAAATCCCCAATGCCCAAAGTAAGCAGATCGTGTCCTACCCCCTGTGATTGAAGTACTTTAGGGATGCTTCATTACTTTGAGGGGTGTCATGATTTTTGGTCTTGCTGTCTACTGTTAGGCCTTTTTAGGTGGTTCCTGGTCTCTACTGGTTCCATTTCTGTTGTGGTTCCCTGTGTCTACTGGTTCATGTCTTAAGTGGTTTTTGATATCAACCGGTTCCTTTTCCTTAGTGGCTCTGGGTGTTTACAAGTTCCATTTTGGTGGTTCTGGTGTCTACTGGTTTCATTTCTTTGGTGGTTCCTGGTGTCTTCTGGTTCAATTTCTTTGGTGGTTCATGGGGTCTACTGGTTCATTGTATTTGTCGTTTACTTTTAAAAATGTTGGGTGTGAGTGCACTTCCTTTTTCAGGTCCTTTTTGTCTAAATTTTCTTTTCTTTTAACTAATGTTATACGATTTAGTTACTCTAAACTTGAAGCCAGGTCAAGCCTGCGTAACTAGTTTGTGTTCAAGTCAGATTCTGAAAACACAATAATGATAATATTGGATGATTTTTATCGCAGGATACACGAATTTATCGGTCTCGCTATGAGTTTTGAAAATATTGCGATCGTCGCCCTGAGACTCGCAAAATATTTTCAAACCCTAGCTCTCAACCAATAAATTCTTGTATCCTACTCAAAATCATCCATTATTATATTACACTTGTCCCCTATTTATAAGCTAATATAATGATTTTCACATTTTTTATTATCTAGCATTATCGCTGATTATCCCTTTCAGATTAAGTGAGATAACAACCATGTTTGACTATTGTCTACTGAAATCATATATTATTGCTAAAATATATCAATATTATGAAAAGTCAACATCACAACATACTCCTGCAGTTTTACATGAGAGAATTCTGTGTTTTTCTTTCGGTACCAATGGAATTGGATTCACTGAGAACCTTTTCCAAGACAGGCTATTTTTATGTACAATTTATTACATATTATAAAAATATGACGAATTTGTTTTCATAACTCTTTTTGCAAAAACTTAAATACAATTTTGCCAGAAAAGAACAGGAAATATAAAATTAAATTATCATTGAATTATCATTGTTAACCAAGGCCGTGTTGACCATGGCCAGAAACTAATGTCACGTTTTCTTTTACACACGTGTACAACTGTTTGTGGATTTGGTGTGCGTACGTAAATAAGGATAAGAGGGGGTCGTGGAAAAGAGTTGATTCGTGCATATCATGATAAGAAAGCAATTAATACAACATGTAAATCGTCGCCGCCCTATATGTTTACTCTGAATTCAAATTCATTAAAACTAAGGTAATCCCTTTTTAGAATAGCCTAAACGAATATTTACCATACATCATGATTTTTGTTGCTGACAGTTCTGATAAGAAATGTAGTTTTGTTTTGAAAAAGGGACCATTTTTACACAGAAGTTTTTGACCCCCCCCCCCCCGGTGTATGACTTTTGTGCGTACCCCCCCCCCCCCCCGTGCAGTGACTTATGTGCGTAAACGCACCATTATATCGCGGGCACATGTTCAAATCCATGGCAAAATAAAGAAAAATATCGGTATGAACAGACTAGAGCGAAAAAGCTGTAATGCGCGCCTAAGTATGACATCACTGTACATAAAACAACGAGCGTCTATTACACCTCATGAATATTCATGAAAAATAATCATGCTATTTTCATTGGCGATTCCTATTACGCGAGCATTTATCTAGGGAAATAGATTGAACTGTTTTCCCTACAAACCTCGTCCCCAGGGCCCAGAGTCACAGTGAGTTTAGGTAATTAAAAACAAATACTACATGGTTTATATAGGGAAAGAGGCCACACTATTTTCCCTTGGTACTGGCTCGGGCCTATCACCCCTCACCCTTCGGGTTCGCGTGGGTGGGGATAGGCCCGTAGCCAGTACTCGGGGAAAATAGTGCTGGCCCTATGTCCCTCTACCATGTAGTATTTGTATAATATTCTTGTTATATTTTATGGCTTTTGTTCTCACCCAGAGTCCATGAGTTTTTCTGCCCGTCTCAAATTCAACTTAACATACAAGGAGGAGTATGGCGATTTGTCGAGCCAGGAGTATAGACAATTAAGCATAGATATAACACATATGGTAAGATAATATAAACTGAAAACAAAAAGAAACTTATACTTTTTCACCAGGTCATATCTTAAAATCCTGCCCATCAAAATGAACCAAAATTGCACACAGGATTACTTCAAAACTTTACTCTAAAAACATGTCATTGACCAAGCAGTTGCAAACCTGATACAACAGTGAAATGCGCTGACATGGACCATGGTCGTATCAGCCAAGCTGGGGTGCAACACTGCACCGCTTTTAAAGGCACTATCAGTGATTTGCCAGTTCAGAAAATCGAAAAAAAAATCATAAAAAATCGGATTTTCGCATGTCTGTAACCAGTATATACAGCCATCCTAACATACCCTGCAAGTGATAAGACTAAAAGCAACATAATAAAGACAAAATCGGATATTTTAGCCATTAATTATTACAACACGTTATTGAATATAGATTCATATTTTTGAATGTTGCTGTTTTCTTCTTTGTTTGCCATTTTTGGAAAAAATACGTTAAGCGAATGTTTTCCTTCACTTTTAGACTACTCCTACAAATTTCGAATATTTTTGGGGAGACATCACTAATAGTACCTTTAAACTGCACGCGTTGTACGTCCACTCGTGCGAGAGCGGTGTTTTATTAGAATTTTGCGGGTGCAAAAGAGTTAAGGCACCAAAAAAAGTGCGCTTTTATTTATTTTTTTATTTATTGGGATGCGGTAAATTTTTATTGTGTATTATAATGTATCAAAAAGTTGAGTTGAGTTTAGGCCTTATGATTGTAAGAATCTCTGGGTTTTACAGATTATTTTGGTGCCAAAATCACAAAATAGTAAAAATGCCAATTAAGTGCTTTCTGTTTGTGAACTTGAAAACTCTAGTTGGATTATTACAATTTGTGAGATTCAATATTTTACATTCGATTTTACAAGGAAATAAGTCAAATAGAAAATCTTTGACAATCTCTGACTGAATATTCTTTCAAAGGATAAACTTAAATGACCAAACAAATATGCTACTATTTTCTGTTCGCCAGTTGGACAGTATATTCCTGAGCAGTGAATTGAAGGACGTATACGTTCGCGCAACTGTAAATGGGTTTAGGTAAGTACGTTCATAACTGTTTTTGTCAATGTGACGGTTTTTTTTTTTTTTTTTTTTCAGACTAGAGCGAGAAAGCTGTATATGCGCGCCTAAGTATGACATCACTGTACATAAAACAACAGAGCGTAATATTCTTGCTTCATTTTTATTGGCTTTTTGTTTTAACCCAGAGTCCATGAGTTTTTCTGCCGTTCTCAAATTCAACTTAACATACAAGGAGGAGTATGGTGATTTGACGAGCCAGGAGTATAGACAATTAAGCACAGATATAACACATATGGTAAGATAATATAAACTGAAAACAAAAAGAAAATTATAATTTTTCACCAGGTCATATCTTAAAATCCTGCCCATCAAAATGAACTAAAATTGCACACAGGATTACTTCAAAACTTTACTCTAAAAACATGTCATTGACCAAGCAGTTGCAAACCTGACACAACAGTGAAATGCGCTGACATGGACCATGGTCGTATCAGCCAAGCTGGGGTGCAACACTGCACCGCTTTTAAAGGCACTATCAGTGATTTGCCAGTTCAGAAAATCGAAAAAAAATCATAAAAAATCGGATTTTCGCATGTCTGTAACCAGTATATACAGCCATCCTAACATACCCTGCAAGTGATAAGACTAAAAGCAACATAATAAAGACAAAATCGGATATTTTAGCCATTAATTATTACAACACGTTATTGAATATAGATTCATATTTTTGAAAGTTGTCTTTTTCTTCTTTGTTTGCCATTTTTGGAAAAAATACGTTAAGCGAATGTTTTCCTTCACTTTTAGACTACTCCTACAAATTTCGAATATTTTTGGGGAGACATCACTAATAGTACCTTTAAACTTCACGCGTTGTACGTCCACTCGTGCGAGAGCGGTGTTTTATTAGAATTTTGCGGGTGCAAATGAACAAAAAAATGATTGTGAAAAATGCAAAATATATTTGCTTTTCATATTATCGCTTGGGTGCGACATCTTTTCAATGCTGATAATATTCAGTTCGAGAGTTAAGAAACAGAGGGCCTTAATTGCAAAAAAATGTAAGAGTTAAGGCACCAAAAAAAGTGCGCTTTTATTTATTTTTTATTTATTGGGATGCGGTAAATTGTTATTGTGTATTATAATGTATCAACAAGTTGAGCTGAGTTTAGGCCTTATGATTGTAAGAATCTCTGGGTTTTACAGATTATTTTGGTGCCAAAATCACAAAATAGTAAAAATGCCAATTAAGTGCTTTCTGTTTGTGAACTTGAAAACTCTAGTTGGATTATTACAATTTGTGAGATTCAATATTTTACATTCGATTTTACATAAGGAAATAAGTCAAATAGAAAATCTTTGACAATCTCTGACTGAATATTCTTTCAAAGGATAAACTTAAATGACCAAACAAATATTCTACTATTTTCTGTTCGCCAGTTGGACAGTATATTCCTGAGCAGTGAATTGAAGGACGTATACGTTCGCGCAACTGTAAATGGGTTTAGGTAAGTACGTTCATAACTGTTTTTGTCAATGTGACGGGATATTAGCAATTAGGGATAGTTGGTCCTGTGAGCACAATAAGGGCATTAAGTGTAGAAATCAATTAAGTAATTAAGTTTAATTAAGTCTGGATAAAAATGGGAAAAAATCCTGTAAAGCAACAAAAAAATTTTCGTGCAGATGCAACTAATTGCATCAACAGGAAATCGGATATGAAGATACCTCACCTAGTGTGATTCCTTTATTATTTATAAAGGGGATACAATGGAATGAAAAAAAAAATATTCAGAATATGAAATGGACCCTTACTGATATCATTCCACAAATTTTAAAATAATTTTGGGTGTTTACATTTGGTTTAAAAAGGAACAGTAACTAATATTATTGCTTGTAAGCTTCACTTCTTAACCAAGGATGGTGACATTACGGCCAGAATTTCATCAAACTTGAAAAGCATTGCAGTCATCAGCTACAGAACATTGCTAATCCCCCTTTTTCACTTGACGATCAAATTTACGACAGCTTGAAAGTACAATGGTCTGAATCCTGGTTTGAATGCTTTTGAGTTGTGTCACAAACATGCCTTAGATTAATGGAAAATTCTGGCAGGGATGTCAACACCTTGATTTTCCCATGAGGAGGAATTGCCACGAAACGAACTCTTGCCTGTTGTTACAGAAACATCAAATTGTTTTCAAATTTATGGAAAGTTGATTTCAGTAGTGTTATATTTCATTATGTCTGAATATTGTAATGCCATTGTGTCCTCTCTAAGTGGAAAGTAAATATGCAGGATGTATCGTGTACATATATTCTGTGCGGTAAGTTTCCGTTTAAACATTCAATACTTAACGAAATATAAAACTGACTTCCGTACATCGTGGAAATAATCGATACCACTTTGTTGCTCTCGTCCTATGAATTAACGTCATTAATAATTGTGTTTCCTATGAAATATCTTTTTTAAAACCTGAATGTATCCTTAGGTCCTAAACGGCCAAACGATTACACCGATGCTGTAAAGTATAATATAGGAATAAAGCGTAAAAACATTAGAGTTCTTATTAGGTCACTGTCCGGCAGAAGGCTTGCCTGCGTCGCCGAAACGCAGTCGTCAGTTATCGAATACCCATGTCGATCGGAACCCTAAATCTTCCATGGGACACTCTCTTCGATATGTAAAATTCACCCGGAATATTTCCTGTTGTTTATTATTATTGGATGTGATTCGGAATCCCGTTATCAAATATGATCATCGGTTAGTTGTAAGTTTCATTCACGATTTCAAACTATTGGAAAACGTTAAATCTGGCCGGGGCCACTGTATTCACAGGTGGATATGATGCGTGAACATGGACTTACAAAATGCCACCCTAAGCAAGTATTTCCACCGACTTCTAAAACAAATTCCTTAAACAAGGAAATTTGTTTTGTTTTGCTCCATAAACAAGTTAAGCAATGTATGTGTCCCAATTAATATACCCTTTATTGTCTTGCTTTGATTTTACAATGTTTGCTCATAAATTTGGATAAAATATTTTTACACACTTTTTATTTTTTTTATTTTTTTTATTTGTTGTCTTTTTTTTTAGTGTGTATATCGCCACACTACTCCATTGATCAGTCTCTTCCAAACACCATGAACTTAGTCCACAAGTTACCCTTTACGAACTTTGTCCTTAGCATGAAAGGAAAAGGGGTATTTGAACAGCCGATTTAATATTTTGTACATTTCAACAGTCAGTTTTAAAGATACACATTTTGGGAATATTTCATGCATCAAAATGTTTAATAGTACTGTTTTAAATGTCAATCAGTCACTATATCGAGTATGGCCCCACCCCTGGTCTGAAGCAGTGCCATCAAGACGTCGCCGGCATCACGGGCCATACTGTCCACAAGGTTGTTAGGATCAATGCGCAGAGCGTCCCATTCATTGGTCAGAACATGAGCTAACTCCTGTAGAATTTGAGGAAGATTGTCCCTGTCATTGAAGGCGCGGACTAAGGCATCCAGGCTATGCTCGATAGGGGTCATATAAGGGGAGCCGCAGGCCCTGGTATCTGCTCCACCCCCTCTGCTTCAAGAAATTGTCTCACTAATAGTTCGCCCTGTACGGCGTGGCGTTGTCGTTCTGCAGCCGAAATTTGTGTTTGCAGTAAAACCTTCTTGCCTTGTGGCAGGCAGGGTTTTCCAGAATGTCCAGGGTACCGACGGCGTTCATGTTTTCCATATGGCAACACCAGTGACGTTTTTCTTCCACAATTAATATCGGCCCATATACCATCAGAGCCGCCACCACATTGAGTCGATTTGAATACAATCATCTCGGATGGTTCTCACCACGTAATCAACGAACCCTTTGTCTTCCATCTTGACGGTTAAGGATTGTGTAGCGGCTCTAGTCCATAAAGACACAATTTCAGGATAAGAAAAATATGAAACCCCTTTTCCATAATTATTTGCTGTTTTTGGCCCACTAATGCACCAACGCGTACATTCGCCTGTGGGGAAAAGTGACCGTTTTTAACGTATTTCTCATGTTTTTGCGACCTAGTTAACAAGTAAGCAAGGTATCGTGTCGTTAATATGCCCTTCTTTTTGATGATTTTGATCTCTGCTTAATGTTAGGTACATACCCAATGTGAGTTATTAAATACCTAAACTGTAACATCACAATTTCAGGATGAAGAAAAAATAAACTTTTTCCATATTTTGCTGTTTGTGACACCCTAATCAATGTACGCGCGTACATCCTGTGGAAAAAAGGACCTTTTTACGCGTTTTGTTCCAGATCATGTCCACCTTGAATACAAGTGGCCCCTAGGGAAATCTTGTGATAAGGCCAAAAGAAAAAAAAACAAGTTTGTCTCAGAAGAAACGCGCGCATTAGTTTAAAATTGCGATTGACCGCATAATTTTTTTTTTTTAATTTTTGCAACTTTTAAAAATTTGTTTTTTTTTGTAAAAAATTTCAGAAAACAATAACAAAAATAAAAAAAATAAAAAAAATTAGCATTTTATAAAAAAAAAACCGCATTCGCATTGCGATTTTTCACATTTTTCTGAGACAAACTTTTGTTTTTTTTGGCCTCCTCCTTTTGCCTAACAATAACATCAACATAATTTCTTATCATCAGGCCGGCAGTGTGTAATAGACCCATAGTGTTTACTTTCACCTTCCTGAAGCACTGATAATGATGGTTTCCGAATAGAAAGAAGAAACTTTAAAAGAATGACAAAGAAACTCGCATGACAGCATCCATTTTGGGCGTCAAAAACCATGCTACAATGCAGCACCTCCACGCAAATTAGAAGCATTGTACATCACGAATGGTATGTATCAAAACTTCACAATACAAAAGTTGCACAGGTGGGACACTCCATGTGACCCTGCTTTGGTTTTCGCGCGGACGTTTTATGCATATATTTGACAATAATTTTCAACATTGACTTTGACCTTTAAGTGTCCATGCATGTTAGACTTATGATCTATCAAAGGCAAATGTTTCATTGAAAGAATGACATGCTGATATATACTAATATGTAAATAACCTAAAATGGTCAGGTGTGGCATAGATATGGTCATCCGGAATCATTGGTCCACCTACATCGGTGAAGAATAGGGCACTCGATTCAGTTGAACCTTCACGTAACAGTAGTTTCACGCTTTATTCCGTTGTCGTCAATGGAGCCCGGATTATAGCTCCGGGCGGACCATATCTCCTTTTACACCGGAATCTATTTCCCTGTAGAAATAAATGGTAAAATACATTGCTCAGAAAAAGGGCTCATCAAAATATTAAAATCTATCAAACATCAATGTTTTGATTCTACATAATAAATTTCACTAATGTTTTCTTCCTTTTCAGTGGTATTGGATATTACGCGACCTCTACTCGTAAGCACAGGTAGGCTCAAACAAACAAGCAACAACAACAACAACAACAACAAAATACCCGATAGCGTTATCAAATTCCCAATATTCTCTAGTAGTCCGCTACATATTCATTTATAGAACATTTCCAGAAGAAGGGCCCCATTTTTTTTCGAACCCCGTTTTTTTTGTGTAGGCAACCTCAAAACATAGGTTTTGATTTCTTTTTTTTTACTTGTTTGTCCAATAAACATTAGAAATGTTCTTGGTAGATGTTCACAACCGATAAAGTGCAAAGTGAGAGAAATTCGTATCCTAATTAAGTTGTTTTTGGTCTTATAACTTGTAGATTTTGTTAGGACACATATACTTGTTACATACACGCAAAAATCGGATTTTTTAATATATCTTTTTCAATTTTCTGATTGAGCAAATCACTGGTAGTGTATTTAAGGCGTAATTTGTCTTATATGGTTGTTCTTTTTACACCTGTATTGATTTTAAATGAAAAACAGATCCCGCTATAGGTATAATGTTACTGAAAATTTCCCCCATAGGGTTATATGTTCACTGAGAACTGGTTAGTCCCTGGAGCACAAACCTGAGAATCACCCGGCATTGTAATAGATTTCCGTGCATACGCTATACGAATTTGGTGTGCTCTATAATTGTTTAAATTTGTTTGTATTGCTGGTAAAAAAGATCTCAGAATATCTCACCAGCAGTATCTATCAATCCCCTTTATTTCTATTCTCGGCCATCAATAAATCGACTCGTGAACACTAACAGAGTAATTTATATTGACCAAATGATTTATGGGTATAATTACAAAACCCATGATACGTTTCCCAGAACGTCTGATCTGTCAGCTATGCGATTCGAATTGTGGTACCACCCAATTCTAACAGCGTCCTATGCAAATAAACGAACCGTATAAATTGTGTCGAATTCGTCCTCAAATTTCATTAGATTTTGACAGAGACCGGTCAGAATTTGTGTCAAGTTTACAGAGATTTTTGTTTGCAAAACTTGTTATACAAGAGACTGATTACACGATTGAAATGGTTCATTTGCGAGAAACGACGCATTTTACGTGCTATTTTATGAATAGAAACGTTATATCTAAGTCATACAGCCTTGCAGGCGACCAAGGGCGGTTAGAGATAAAAAAAAATGTTCCCACTTTTTTCAAAAATCTAAAATGAATCCAAAATGGGCCAACCTTGTATTAAAGGGATAATAGCGATTTTGCTAATCCGAAACATCCAAAAAATCATAAAAATTCATATTTTTGTATTTTTGTTACTGGCATGGATGCGAATATAACCTGCGAGTGGTTGGCTTAAAACCCGTGTATTAAGACAAGGCAGTACTTTTTATCTGATTCTGTATTTTCTTTACGTGCGTATCAAAATTTCGACCTGAGATCAAACACTGATTGTAAACCCTAATCAGCTGTTGGAGTGCAGATTTTTGAGACGCCATCGGGCTGTATATGTATTTCGGGAGACGGTAAACGACATAAGTTTTCCTCCAAATACTTCATTTTTTTCACTATTGTGGTTTGTTTCTAAATTAACGCAGTTTATATGGAACTTATCTCTGATTTACAAGTTAAAAAATGCATTGCACATTTTTTCGATTCTCTCGCATTATCGCTGCATGCTAATCCCTTTAAAACAAGAGGGTTAGGCGCAAGCGGGCTTATGAGTTTCCTTGATTAATCCCGACCGACCATGGGCTAAGTGTTTTTACATTAACAGACACTGTAGAACTGAATTCATCAGTTTCCAGTAAGTCCGAATCCTGTGCATACTTTGTAGGTTACAATATGTTTTGTAATAGCAACAAAGGCTAGTCTCCATCCGATGGTGCGGGGAATTGAATGAACCACCCTCCTATCAATATCACCTCATGGAATATGCAAAGAACTCTCATTTCATTTTGGAAAGAATCTTCTATAGCATGAAATTGCATTACAGTGGTCCAAAGAAGTAGCTATAATTAGGTCGTAGTTTTTGGGGATGGTCGGGGTCGGTCATTGTGAATCCATATCAAAAACACTGAAGTATGTGATATAACCTAAATAGAATCCACCAGGGTTGAAAGAGGGTAAGCAACCAACCGAGGTAAGGTAGCAATGTAGCAAAAACAGAACTAAAGATTTGAGGAAAAGGGAATCCTCTCCAATGGTATCCATAGCTTTGTCCCCCAACTTACCCTACAAAACGTTTTTTTTTTTTTTTTTTTTTCATTTTTACTAGGTTTTTGATTGATGACGCTGACAATAAGAAGACGAGGACACAAATTTGAATCTCAATTAAACGTGCCAAATTAAATATAGACCCGTATTCAATATCAACGTCAGCCACCAGACATGTTAGTGGACAAGATGCATCCATCCAGGACTCCAATACATTAAAGCTGTCAATCGATCCCCATTTAGCGATTGCACAGGGAATCATTGACAGATGAATTGTATTGTAGTACTGTAATGCGTCTATCTTGTCCACCACAGGCTGGCTATTGAATACGGTCTATTCTGAATGACTAAGTTATCCGACCATCAGTGAGAACTGTTCCACCTGTTACATCAGACGTTTTCCTTTGTAATTAATGAAAACAAATGTACATTTATGAATGACTAACACGGTTTAAAAAACCGGAGAAGCACCACTACTTCTAGTAGCTATCATCTAAATTTAGTATGGCCTGTCAGCAGTCCTTGTTTAACCCCTCTACCTGTCCTATTAAGACATTCAACCAAAATCATGCTTTTCAGTATTAAAAAGTTCTTTTTTAGCTTCTTGTGTGAATTTTACTAAGAAGAGAAATGATCATACGATTTAAATAACCGTTACTGCATATCAATAACGAAATTGTTCCTTGATAACAAAAGGTGTTCAATTATGGTTTCGTTTTTCAGCTCGTAGTCGAGGAGGTACAACTATTAAACCCACAGACTTCCGACCTCTTTTGTGATGCAGGTATCATGGTAAATTTAAAAAGATCCCTAATTTCATCAATTTGAACTGCCTCACAGTCGAAGGACGTTAGCAGAAATAAAGTCTGCCTTTTTCTTTCTAGAAGTTGAATCTGATTTTTAACATTTAACATTCTAACAGGTCTTCGGTGAACCCCTCAGACCAGAAATAACCTCAATACAAAGCGAAGGCGCAAAATGGTCTTAATTTTAATGTAACCCAAAGTTTATTTACTTTACAGATCAGAAACGAGAATGTCCAAAACATGATTAATCAATAAGATCAAAACTGCCTAGTTAAATATACAGTTTACTTACTCACTAGTTGTCGCGTTTAACTCTTGGTGTTACTCTCTCCGTTCAGCGAAAATTTAAAAATGACATCAGCTTAAGTGGGGTGTATTTTTCCTTAGCAAAATTCTCTCACTTGGAGACTCAGAAAGTCACGTTGTCCAGTAGTTCAAATCAAATATATCCCCGAGGAAAGGATCCACTCACTAGGCGTTTTGTATTCACATACGCACACTGGCCAAAGTATTTCAACCTGCAGAAAAATATTTACTAATCACAAATGGACTTTTAAATTGTACCAAGAGTTCTTGATTACAATTTACGTAATTAATGCCAAAAAAATTGTGATTTTTAAACAAAAAAAAAAAAAAAAAAAAAAAAAAAAAGATATATTTTCCACAGTTCACGAACGCAAAAAAGGTTTGATTAGATCGTCATGTTCCTTAAATATATCCGAATAAATCATATTTCACTCATGATTATTTGGAGATTTCTTGTCCGCCCCTCATGTGACTTTTAGCAGGAATGGTATATGGAGGGCATATCACACGAATAGACTATAACACAGAGTGTATAAACTCCCAACAATCGAATATATGTGGTTTTAAAGAACCTCGAAGATGTTACCATCAAATTCAATCAGCAACGCTCTCCTAAAGATTATTTTAGAAATTTTTGATCCTTAATTTGATAGCTCTGAGTTGATGAGTTTTCGTGGTAAATTATTTCATTATTTCTGAGAAGACTAAACCAGCCGGAATGTGGTACGAGAAGCGTGCTTCATCAAGATTTCGTATCATCGGTGGATATCCGGCACCGTCGAGTAATTGGCCGTGGAGTGGGTCTTGGATTACGCAGTTGTTGGACATAAATGCGCAAGGCGTCCTGATTGCCCCCGAATGGGCGGTTACCGCTGCATCATTGCCTTATTTCTGTAAGTTTAAGTTCCTTTGCTTTGCTTAAAGTAACAACTTGTCATATTATCTGTGCACCATAATTGTAATAATCCTCTTGTTGTCAGTGCCTGGTGTCAGGCAAGAAACCCTACCTTTTACTGGGTTCACACACTATACGTTTATACATCTCCTATACGTTTATGTATAAAAGTCAGACTATGAAATGCCATGCTATGAAACTATGAAGCGACTTGTTTATACCAGACCCCCGCCTTTTTCTTTGAGTTCATTATCATCTCACTTATTGTAAACAGAAAAATTTCCATGGTTGAACCAGTAAACTTTTGACAAAATGCGACTGCCAAATGGACTAATATAGCGCCCTCATAAGTTGTAACTTTTTCCTAGCCCATTGCCAGATACTAGTAGTCCCTAATAAAAGGCCCGATTTCAACAGAGAAATTTGGTCTGACCGTGACGTCGGCTGCTAGATGCACTATATGTCGCCATTGTTTCACACGGTAATTACGAAACTACTGACTGCAAAATTTTAAAGGCATAATATGTTAATTAGCAATACTTTTTCATTCCAGAACCATTAATTTTGGCGAATCAACTTCACTCTAAATGTTTTTAGGAATTTTGTTTGTATGATAATGCAATGTTACCTAAACAAGGTGATTTTTTGTATGGGTCGTCTTGTGGGAGCGGCATTTTGTAAAGAATTTTGTTTTTACGTAAGATTTTAATATATTGTGAAAATGTAGGTTGATACTAAAACTTTTCAAAAGTTACAGTCTGAATTTTGCCCAAATTGCAACATTAAAGCAAACAATGACCGAATAATTAGGTGTAGTTACGACTATGTTGCACTTAAACCTTAAATTAAGTGACTAAGGTGTTTTCACACGTTGGTGCCTATGGGGGTTCATGGAACCCAAAGGAAACCCACTTTTCCCGATGGAAATTCAAATGAAAATCATACCACTTTGAGGGGGCATTAAGACAAGGCCAAAGGTGCAAGATAAATGAGTTCGGTTTATAGTCTTGAAAATTTAGGGGCAATCATGTTTTCGACATGCGGAAAAATCGCCTCAAAAAGTAGATGATGTTTTCGCGACCCTGCTTCCACAGCATACCACATTGCCAAATATTTATTTGATGTTTAATAAGTCTGCTCTAGAAGACCAATTTACAACATATTTAACACAAAACGTACAATTTTGTACATTCTTGTATTTTTTGTGGGTGCAGGCTTATTTTCCATAGGTTTCTACTAGAAATGGCGCGCCCCCCCAGTCGCTCCATGATGGAATCGCTTCTTTCAGCCACATAAAAGGGTTAATTATTTTTTCTGATTATGTAATTAATTTTGTTTATGCATATGAAAATAAAAAGCAGAAAAATATTCTGGCAACAGGGTTTGCTAATTTTTATTTTTAAAAATCACCATCCCGTTGGTGCCTAAGGAGGGGGGCGGCCGGGGGCTTCAGCATCGTTAAGTAACCTTGTTCTCTGCGTCCACCCTCTGGCTGCCCGGTAACACCTGTTCGTTGGCATCTTGGACGTCCTAACCTAGCGGCCCCGTGTTATCCGCACCTCGAACCTCCCCGTGGACGTCTCTTTGCACACCCTGCGCTAGGGTGGTTGGTCCGGGCGGGGGGTGGACCGGGGGCGCGGTTCCTAGGGGGACCAAGCTAATAATCTCATTAACGGTCTAGAATTTTAGCAATTTTTTTTATGGAAAGTTTTTTTTTTTTTTTTAACTTGAAATTTACAAAAAATTAGAGTTCGAAATATTTTCACGACTGAGAAATGCCGAAAAAAAAATCTTGGGTAAATGGAACCCCCCCCCCCTTAGGCACTTAAGTGTAAAATGGTTGAGTGCAACACTATGCGCGTAAACTGGTAGTTTCGATTTATTGCATTACTAGGAGGGAGGGAAACGGTCATGGTGGATATGTCCTTTATTTTTGTAAGTTAATGGTTTTAATTTAAGGCAAGGTTGAGGGTTGGTTTATAAAGGAATCTCCAAAATATTTCTGTGTTCAAGTTTTTCAATTTTTCACACAAATTTATGGACAATAATTTCTGCACAATATCTTAAAAACATGTCCAAAAATGTTAGTTAGGGACTTGGCGTGTATCGCCATTGCATCTAGTACTGTTGAAAAATAAGTCAATACGCATAATTTTGAATATGCATTAAATTAAAAGTATCAATTTATTGCGGGTTATTAAGGTAATTAAGCTAATTAGGTATTTGTGTAGTTGAAAGTGCTGTTGAGTACATAAAGTCGAAACTGGTAATCAACAGGAAATCACCTGTGGAGTTACGCCACATTATTAGATACTCTTAGTTGACTAGTGGGAAATAAAAATATTAATAATGTAGTTCGACAATAAGTTTCATACTGCCTAATAATAATTCATTACAAATTCACTACTGAATGAAACATTTCTCGGCAAAAATCACGGAAATGTGCCCTGACACTTTGTTGCAATCACAAGACGGTATGAACCAGGAACCCCAGTCGAAATACAGTGGAGACTCCCTATTGCTGTGCTTATTTGTGGGTGTTGCCACATTATAATGAAGGTTGCCGCCATGTCTGGCTATGCTAAAACGCGGGTCATAGCGCCACCAACTCAAGTTTCTTCAATCGTTAGATGGATAGAATTAAACATCATCATTGCTGAATAGTGTATGTTTGATGGCTTAACATATCAGCGATTATTTAATTAGTGATCAATGATTATTTGCAACTATTTGTAACTCTCTTTGACCTGTTTTTGGTGAATGAAGAGGAATGAAGCTGTCCAGCAGCTATTTGTAGGATCTATTTACCTCAATTTCAATTATTTTAAAAAAATTGTTATGTTCTAGATGAATTCGAAATAGTAGAATTAAAGATGTTAGCCCATTCCTAATTCCTAATTGAAGAGTTGTAGAATAAGAAGTTAACCTAAGTGTTAAAGAATAGTTCTAAGGCAAGAATGGTTTTGCAATTTTATTAAAATTTTGTACGGGTCATATACCTTCCATTTCAACTCCCCTTGCATAAATTAAAACCACTACCCCCCCCAAAATATCATTTTCACAATTTTCAAAATAAAAAGCCTTAGTATTTTCATTTATGAATATTTGAAAAAGATGGAGGACATTTCCTTAGAACTAAAGTTGTGGTACTAAGTACTCTTATTCTACACTCTTTCAAATTACAATCACATGATACTGGAAAAAGCAGAAGAACAGAATAGAATTAGGTGATATTAGAATAACGTGCGACCTACCAGCATTCAAAAGATCGTTACAGTTCACAATATTAACGGCTATAATTACCAAAATTTACTTTATGTAATTAAATAAATCCTTTTGCTTGACAAAATTTAGTGAAGAGTTCCATATGTAACCCCTCTTCCAAATTCTACAGGAAACAAATTATTTCTATTTATGGCCTAACACTAACAAATACCAAACTAAGGCCCAAAAAAAAATGTTACAGTAGAACTTTGAAGGGGGGTACATGGTACATATGGAACTCTTTGCCCAACATAAGAGGTGCGAGGTGTGCTAAAAACGGTATATAAACGTGGCCATGTGCCCCCAATTAATTTCTAACAATAATAATAATATGAAAATTTATAAAGCGCACATATTCGCCTAAGAAAGGCGCTCAAGGCGCATGACAATATAAACGTAACCCAATATTAACATCCAAAACCATATTAAAAAGATATTACATCATAAAAAATTTTAAAAATTACACAAAACATATGAAAAAAAAAAAATATGAAATTCAAAAATCTTTAAAAAAAACTAATATAATACATTTTATGAAACCTAAATACAATCAGAAAATATAACATTACAAATTTTTAAAGATCAGTTAAAAAGCTCTGTTTAAGATTTTCTAAATTGCATCCCAGGGTTATGGGACGATTTGATGGGAAGTGGAAGCTTATTCCAGATACGTGGTACGGCACATGAGAAAGATCTATCCCCCAGGAATGATAAGATTTTGGAAAAACCAGATAGATCCTTTTTTTAGAAAGACGCAAAGTACGTGAAGGATTGTATTGCTGTAATAAATCATCAATATATGAAGGTGCAACACCATGATGGATTTAAAAACAAAAAGCATCCAATTTTATAAATCTGAGGTCACAGGTAACTAGTGCAATTTCAGTAAAATAGGAGTAATATGAGTGAATTTGTGAGAGAGGGTAATAACCCGAGCAGCTGAGTTTTTTACGTGCTGAAGACGATTTATTTGAGTTTGAGGGAGACCAAACAAAAGTGACATTGCATGCATCTAAGCGTGAGGTAACCAAAGAGTGAATATTGTTCTGCAGCGATGAGCTTTAAGATATTTTCTGATTTTACTGTGGCTACGGATATGAAATGATGTGGAACGAACAATATTAGAAACATGTGGGCATAAGCGACCAAGAAGAAGAGTCAAAAATTGGTAACAAGATTACGAGGCAGGCGCTGCTGGAGTTAAAGTAATTATTGATTCGCCAATTTGGATATGAGGAATTGAAAGCTTTGAATGTTGTTGATGAGATCCAATTAATAAAAACTCTGTGTGTCATCATGAGTTACGAAAGTTATTGCATCATGCACGAATCTCTGTAATACATGATTCAATACGTCCAATGCCCTGATCAAGCCCAAAATGCTGTGAAGGGTTTAAAAGAAATATAATTGGTTATCGTCAGCGTACATATGGTAACTAAGATCATGTTTGACAATGATGTCATAAACAGGGAGGTGTGTAAACTGTCAACCCAAATGGCCCAGAACTGAAACCTGTGGGTTAATTGAAAACTCAATGGATGACTGGATTTGAACGATGACTTATTTATGCAGGAGGGGCTTATCCATGTCAACACTCGAGGTGCACCGCAGCATGTCAGGGATTTTTTTCTTTTTTGGTGCTGATGATAGAGATTATGAGAATGAAATCCTGAAATTTGAGCTTTCAAACCGCCTTTGTTTTCACGCAGGAGCATCAAATTAGGGGGGGGTCACCATCAAAAATGCTGTGTGATGCGAAAGACAATTTTGATAGGGCCATAAACTTGTAATGGCACCCTCCCCAACTTTGAAAATCTCTATCTGGGGAATTTTTTTAATGTATGAATTCAATCTTCTGGCATCAAAATGTGATAGCTCCTTTTAAATGTTATTTTGGGTGGTAAAATGCAATATCCTTTCATCTGGGACTAAGTTTGGGGGGTCAGAACTACTCTCCGAAATAACAAATTTTTAATGTTGATTTTCTTGTTAATCTGAGTCACCTGCGGACTTTCTACCAGTACAAGAATAAGTACATTAGGTAATTATTACAAGTTACAGCCTATTGAAAATCCTAATTTTTGCATTTTGACTATATTGGCCCCCGTGAAAGACAATGTTGAAAATACTACATCACCCTCTACTTCTCAGATATTTGAAAATACATCATCAAAAGACTATTCTTGAAAGAACCAGCTTGGTGTTGATGTCTTCATTGTTTTCAGCACATGACACTTTTGCTGATATCCCCCATAGAATGTATTGGTGATGTACACGGTGCATGACAATGACTCTCTTGGGTCACATATACCTTTGGGTGGTTAACTTTGAGGTGTGTGGATTTTGTTGTGAGAAAAAATAAAGCCCCAAGCTAGTTCTTTCAAGGATTTAATTATATATCTCAAACATATCTGAAGTAGTGGGGTGGTGTCGAATGTCACATTGGTTTTTTCAGGGGGGTCAAAAAGTAATACCATTTTCAAGGGGCTGTACCTCACTTATTACTTTTCTAATGTATTCATAATTGTATGGTTTAAAGTTCTAACTGTACTCTGAATGGACCAAAAGGAGGACAGTAAAATGTTCTTACTTTTTGGGAGTTTATGACCCCAGACTTAGCCCCCCGAATGACAAAAAGTGGCGTATTTAGGCCTCATTAACTCTACAAGAAACACCTATTAACTTCCTGATGCAATTTGAATCTACAACCAAATTACCCATATGATTTTCAAAGTTGTGAGGATTCCATACTAATCGGTTAACCCTCTCAACAAAGTCTTTCACATTGGGCAGTACTTTTGATGGTGGTGACCCCCCTAAAATTTCCAATTGCTCGAGCCGGGAAAACTAAATGGACTATGACGCTCCAAAATCAGGATTTTCCTATCTCATCAAATGGCTACCACCACACTTAAAGCGAAAAAAAAAATCCATGACGTGCTGCGGTGAAACCATCTCGAATGTTGACATTGCCGAATGGGCCCGGACATATTGTGGTCTATCATGTAAATAAGACCGACACTCCCATTTAACTGTTAACAGTGGACACCGACATATCATGAAGTCCTATTTGCAAGGTAGTATGGTCAAATTGTGTCAAAAAGCTGCGCTAGATCTAAAAGGACTTTACAGCCAGTGACCCGTCCCTCGATGCCATGGCACATTGTTAAAATATCATTTGAACGCGCAAAAGAGCGTATTCGATGCTATGCCTTGCCTGTATGCAGATTGAAAATTATCGGAAAGACCATTCTTGATTGATAATATTATTAAATCTTGTTGGGCCAATCTGCCAAATAGTGCGAGTTTCTTACCTTACTCTTAGTCAGAGTCCCCTGCCAGGGGGCTCCTTAGGAGAAAAGCAAAAAGGGACAAACTGGCGCAGATTAAGGAAATAGAGGTGATGAAACGACGTATGACATGCCTAAAAACGCCGACTTTTGAGTTAGAGGACGGTAGAAAAAAAAAAAAAAAATGTTTTTAAGGCTATCGGGGTAAAATACCTTGCTCAAAAGATTTATTGACAATCACGGAGATCAAAGGAGCTTAACACATTTAATACATTCTTTTATAAGAAAGGTTGGTGCTGGATCAAGCTCACAGGATTTTATTGGTGAGCCACTAATTAGATTTGTAACTTCCAGCACAGGGAAATATGTCCAAACTCGGAGATACCTCTGTTGCTCTGAGCATAAATGAACTTAATGGTGCATCTACACTCGGTTTGGGGAAATTTACTGCGAATAATTAACATCTTATTAATAAAAATTGAAGAATTTCTTCAGCTAAAATACCATTCAGAATCACTACTCGTAATGAGCTTTCTTACTTTTTGTGCAAACAAACCATTGACAACATAAAATGTTTTATGGTCACCAGAACACTCATTGACTCTATGCATATAAGAGTTTATTAAAGTGGTTCTGTTTGTGTATGATTTAAAGTGACTTCAGAGATCTGGGGAGATAATACGTCTTTTATTTGTTATTCTACAGAAAACCACCAAAGCAAACCCATGTGAAATTCCAATGTTAAAACACTTTTCCGTTTTAATTCTATGAATATTTTTATTTCAGTTGCAGAAAACCACACTGTGGTTAAAAGGCATATCAGTGTTTGTGCTAAAATCAGAGAAACAAAAAAATAAATCAAAAAAATTTAAAACATACGCCAAAATAATAGACACAAAGCAAGTAATAGGACAAACACGGATATATAGTCATCACACTCTTCTACAAAAGTAATTAAATGGAGATATTCTTTAAACACTGCTGTTTTCTGACCTTTCTGTTAATTTTTCAGTGGAAAAGTTCTTGCCGACTTATTCTTCAACTTTTGAATATATAATTAAATGAATATATGTTGATGACTCATAGGGGTGGATCACCGATGTGTCTTTAATTTAAACGTACCCGATTCGAAACATTTAACCTAAATAAAACCGTTTCATAATAATATAAATAACCTTTTTAAAAAAAATTAGGGGGAAAATTGAATTATGTCATAGGATATAATGAGCTCTTTATTATATTGCGATTATATATTAATATATAATATATATATACATTATATATATATATTAAATATATATTATATATATATATATATATATATTATATATAATATATATATAATATATTACCTCAAAAAGAGCTCACAAAGAGGTATAAGTTCCCAATTGAAATGATGCATTATGGGATGATTGATTTTAAAATCTGTTACACTATGAGAGAATTCAGCACAATTAAAACAAACATGATCTACTCCAAAATAGTGCCTCGATGATATGTCATGTCTATTACTCTATTGCAGGGCCGTATGCCATCTCCAAAATATCACGTTCTTGGACACATCCTTGGAAGGCCATCCCAGACCATCAAGAAGTTGCAGTTGCCAGAATCTACCCAGTCACCATGGAGTTCAGCAGTTACACAGAGACATCATGATATGCTGTCTTGAAATAGCAGAGCCGGTGAAAATATCTACTAGACACGTCCGTCCTGTCTGTCTAGAAACAGAGGACGGAGTGTGGGGACAATATAGAAACTGTTACATTGCCGGTTGGGGCGTTAAGGAAGCTGGTTGTAAGAAATGCGAAAATTAATTATCGTTTGTCTGTTTCACTGAAATTAAATGTTGAATAAGTATTCTTTGTTTGTATTTACTAGTTTTTATTAAAATGATTTTATAGACCTTGCAATATGCAGCCATGCCGCGGGGAAAAAGCACAACAAACAAACAAACACTTTACATGACTAAAATGTGCACTTGTCTCTGAATTCCAGCTAGTTGTATCTTCACCATTAATTTTCTACCTTAAATGCTAACGGTTGTAACATTTAACACATCGTTACAACCGTTATGAACTGCGGCTATATCTGAAAAAGTATACAGTGTTAGAAGATTATTCCATGTAGTACCTATGGGAGCAATAGCTGGTGTGTACATCTGAAGTTCAAAAAAAGTTTGAGACACAACGTTACAACCGCTATGTCAAATTGAACCGCGCTGTAATTTTTTACGCAAATATGTTTTCAATTTTGGGTGGGCCCATGTAATTTTCTTTCAGTTTTACAAACAGAACTTTAAGAAATCAGTTAATAATATTCATACCACTATTTAAAAAAATCAATACTTGAAATGTTACAATTTTATCCCAAGATAGTGAATATTTAGAGCACAAAAATGTTATAAAATAAAAAAGGTGGTCACTAACACAAAAAATTCTTTCACTTTTATCTCTCCTCACCTATACCCATAAATTATTTGAAAAAAATTATAAATCAATATTTTACATTCTTCAAAATTGGACAATGAATTCCTGCTGCCTGGTAGGTACCTTTACTGGGAAAACACCCATATTCAATTATAGGATTCCTTAAAATGTGCTGTAGCAATAGAGTGCATGGTGTTGTATTTTAAACAACAGCAAATAAAGAGAATTACTTTGTCAAACTTCTTACCCTCTATATAGCTTCAACTATCTCCAATGATCTTCAGGAGGCAAACATTCCACTGGTCAGCAAAGCCGAGTGCTTCACCGAATACCTACGAGAAGGATTACCCTCTGTTAGTACCATTACTGACAACATGATTTGCGCGGGAACCAATGATGGTAGTATCGACAGCTGTCAGGTAAAGCCCATGATATACTTCCAGTCGCAGCGAGCGATTGGCGTGCGCAATACCGGATTTTGACCCAAGATCCAGTGTTACGCATGCTCACGAGCACAAATCGCTAGCTGCGACTGGAAGTATATCAAGAGCTTAAAGGAAATATGTCATGATTCTGAATATTTGGAAAATTGGTATGGATGGAAAGCTTAAGTAACGTAGATTACATATAAATCAAAATAAGTTGAAAATTGTCCACATTTGTTGAGTATTTTGCCTTTTTTTTTTTTTTTTTTTTGAAAAATCCGCCCGTTTTCTTCGTATGTCAAAAAAGCAAAAATTAAAATGCCTCTATTTTGTTAATTTTACATCAAATTGAATTATTTTTTCGGGAATTCGTGATGTATGTACATATATTTTATGAATGTAAGTCAAACTGAGCTTGACAAAAATCTTGACATATTTCCTTTAATAGTAGTTGAATTTGCTATTGGTGTTGCAAGATCAAACTTATTTAACTATTAAAATATTTCAAAGGTCCTGGATACAGAATATTGTGGGTGTTGATATCCTTTACCCTCCAACCTATTGAATTTTCTCTTGTAAGTGACAACTTTTTTTCTTTTCTTAGATGGCAGAGAAGGATAGTCGTTGTCTTTGTAACAACGAAAAAGTCCGAGGTGGTCAATTATTTCTTTTTGTGTCAGATGATGTGACATTTTATTTCAAATAAAAAAAATACTCATCTTTTCTTGAAATCTAATGATGTGCTTCTAATAAATTCAAGTATTTGACTCGATAATTATATTCATTTTAGAAATACCATTTTGCAATTCATCTTGAAGTCTTTGTGTATTTATTTTTGTTTTTATGGATACATCTGAAAAGAGTAAAGACGTAGTGTGTGTAGCTTATTGTATTTGAGACTAATGTGCGTTTACCAATACCAGCGTTTACATGAAGTATTGATTTTTTCGTTGTCCAACGCTGACCTATTGATTTTGTCGTTCACGGATGGTTGAGAAATAACAAATGGAATTTCTTTGTGTATGAATGCCATCAAAATGGTACAGGCCTACGATTGAGAGAATTGACGTTTTGCCCATATCCCAAAACTTAGCTTAAACGGTACCATTATTGTAGTTCTTTTGCTCAGAGAGTTCACTGCGCAGAGTCGGAGCTCATTAACTTAAGTGGTATCTGGGCCCTATTTCATAAAAGTTAAGATTAATCCTAAGTGGACTTAAGAAGACTTATTCATGTTAGATTAATAACTCATTTTAAGCCATTTAAATAAGAAGGTCGAAATAATTTTCTTACGTTGAGAATTAATTTTCTTAAGTTCTTAAAAACTTCTTTCAAGTAGCGTTACAGACTGAAGAAGAAGAACTCTTCTTAAAGAAATCTTAACTTTTGTGAAATAAGGCCCTGAATAAACATCCCATTTAATGCTGTAATAATATAAAGGACTTTGTGATACTTTGTCATGAAATATTATTGAAGTGAATTCCTTTGCAGAGTGACAGTGGCGGACCGCTGGTATGTCAACGGGATGATGGTAAATGGGCTCTGGTGGGAGTGACAAGCTTTGGCTACAGTTGCGGACATCCAGACTTCTCTGGTGTTTATGCAAGAGTGTCTAGATACTGGGACTTCATCAAATCTGTAATTGATGGAGGTAAAATAAATTATGCCACATGATTAATTGCTTTCTTCGTATATACGATATTTTTGCAAGGCCGCATTTAACACTATTGGAGAGGTTGGTTAATTTTGAAAAAGTGGGTCATTTGTCAAAGTCAGATTTCAATATATTGCGGAGGAATTAAGTCTAATTAAGCGTTGATACGACTTTGTGAGTGCACAACGTCTTTGACTCAGTCGCCAAATATTGACAATATATCACCATTCTGTTTCATTAAGTACTTGGATAAATTAATGACAAAAAATAAAGCATTCGTTTGCACAATTTATAACAATGAAGGCAACATATTGTTGATGTATAGGTTAGGCACCCTATTTGATTTAAGTAGACGATAACATATTAGTAATGCATGCACAATTCAATCATATTACTTTCATCCTGCACAAATAATCGTTTTCATTTCAAGTTAACATTTACTACTTACCAAAATGCTTTCCTGTAATCTCATTAAAATTGTAGCTACGACTTTGCTGCACTCAAAGGACGGAGTGTTGTTTCCAGGAAACAGTTTGAAAGTACCTTTTGAATTGAAACGATATCGGGTTATGGGCCAGATAAATCCTTAACCTTCATGGACGCGATGTAAGTAAGTTAAATTGTTTTATCTGCGTTTATTTTCTCCCACAGAGCCTTCCTTACCATGTGAGGCCATTCAACTAGATGAATGTAAGAGTGTTCTTCCTTATAGTCATACTTATGTGACCTCTCAAGAAGATTTCGCTGTGATCATAAGAAGATTACTTGATAATTCAACAAATACAGGACAATATAACGGAACGGTGAGTTTGTTCTCTTCTTTGTAAGATTTCAGCTCCCTTGCTTTGGAATGAGCTCCCATCTAGCATCAGCGTGTCAAGGACAATGTCATTGTTCAAGAATCTCTTCCCAGGATAATTTCTCATTTCTTGCTTTAATTTCTCCTCATATTACCTTGGTAAACTTGTGTGCTTTGTAGAGCACCATAGAAATGCTTCCTGTATAGCTCAAAACCCTAAGTGTTATGCGTTGTTTAGTTAAAAGGTTATTCATTATGCGAACATTCTTTTTAATTGCATTTTAGACAACTTTTTTCTTTACCAGTTTAAAAAATATTAATAACCGTTTGAAACCTTAAAAAGAGAAATGCGGTAAAATGTCATTTTTATACTTATGCGAGCGGAAGTTGAGACGAACTTTTTTTCTTGGCCTTATTATTATAATTATTATTATTATAATTACTACTATCCCATGCTACTTGCTCTATTCTATTTGCTATTTTTTTACTCACTGTTACGCTATTCTTTAAACAGTTATCTCTCAATAAAATAGAACTGTGAATCCTATTTTTCTTTTATTCATGGTTCTTTTCAAACGTTAAAGAAATTGTAAAATTTCTGTATTTTTTTTTAAATCGCCAAAATCAGGATATTATAAGACAACGTGGTATCTTAGACTTTTCTTTAAAGGTGCAACGGGAGAATTCAAGTCAATCATATTTGCTGTGATATGTAGTGATTTAGACACTCATTTAGATTCCCTACCTTTTATTTGGCTACAGAAATAAGTTAAAATCGAAACAAAAGGTGATTAGTATATTCTTATATTTCAATAGAAAACATAGGCTGAATTTCCTATCTGCGCCTATAGGAAATTAGAAATTTTACCACAATTTTTGTGCCAAAGAAACAGTTCTCAGCTTAATCCTTTCAGAGGAGATATTTTTGATGGAAAGCTTTACACCAGTGTAAAAATCAGAATTTCCACATTTTTATGGACACCTGTTATTTGAAATCTCTCGTTGCACCTTTAAAATGGGAGGCGGAAACAATAATTTGGACAAGTAAATATAACGATTTCTCTTTACTTTCAGATTACATTTGAAGATTATAGACTCTTTATGTGTTCAGTGTTCCTACCGCGGTGTCAGGATAACGTACAATCTCGCACAGATGTAACCGTTGCGTCACATATAGTTCCCTGCCAGGGATTCTGTCAAAATGTGGAAGAGTTCGTTGAGACAAATAACCTAACATGGTCATATATTTTCTATGACTGTTTAGGGTTTCCCCTTGCAGAGAACACGTCTATGCGATTATGTGAAAGCAAAGGTGGATGCCGTACAGTAAAGTGTTAAAGGGACATAATGGCATGAAACAAAAATTGACATAATGAAAAGGACCCTTACTGAAATCATTTCCTTACTGAAATCACTTCCACGAGTTTGAAAACAATTTGGATGTAAAAACAGTAAAAACAGGAAGAGTTCTGGGGGGTGGCAGTTTGTGGGATTTCTGGAACAGAAAAGCAAGGTGTTCACATCCCTGATGTGTATCTAGCATGTTTTGCAACACAATTCAAAAGCATTCAGACCGGGATTCAGGCATTGTACTTTAGGCTTGTAGTAAGATATTGATCTGGCAAGTGAAAGATGGATTAGCCGGGATTAGCACATATACAATAGTAATGGTCTGTGAGCTGATGGCAACATGCTTTTCATGTTTGGTAAATGCTGGCAGTATTGTCAGCATCCTTGTTCCAGAAATTGCCACAAACTGTCGCCTCCCCCTGGAACTCTTCCTGTTTTTACTGTTTTTCCAGAATGTAAACATCCAAATTGTTTTCAAACTCGTGTTAGTGATTTCAGTAAGGGTCCTTTTCATTATGTCAATTTTTTTTTCATGCCATTATGTCCCTTTAAAATACAAAATCTGGTAAAAGAACAAGTTTGATACCAATGGGTTTTAGAATTCGACTGCGGAAATGCAAAATATCGCCAAAGCTTCTATATCCCAAATGTCCCTAAAGGAAAATCCGATGGTCACCGCCAAAAAGTGTTATCTTTCTTGTTAGATCTAGGACAATTTCCCCTAGAACAAGGCAAGGGTGCATTTTTAAAAAAAATGCATTTAAATGCAGTTAAGGGACGTTAGGGATATGTAATGGTCCAAAAATGCTTTGGCGATAGTATTTGTTAGAACATCCTTTGCCCTGAGTTCATAAAAAAATGAAAATTGCCACATTCACAGGGTCAGCCGTCAGAGTCACGGGGTCTGCTGTCAGAGTCAATGAGTCAATGAGTGAGGAGTGGTTGCCGTCAGAGTCAATGAGTGATGGTTGTCACACAAATATTATTATACAGTTCTTTCTTGAATATTTTCTACGTCCCTTAACTGCATTTAAATGCACTCCTCAAAATTCATGGATCGGACTCCTACCTTGTTTAAGGGGAAAATTTCCCCTGGATCTTACAAGAAAAATAACGCTACCCCCCCTTTTTTGCGGTGATCGTCAGATTTTCCTCTAGGGAAGTTTGGGATATAGAATGGGCTTTAGGCGTTTGGGATATAAAACTCTCTAAACATTATAAAACTAGCTATTTGTCTGAGGTGAAAACCTTTTGCAAATCTGTTAAAAGTTAAAATTTAGAAAGTTCGGGTTGAGCAACTATGCTTTAATCGTTTTCTATATCATTGGGTGTTACTTTTAAGAAAACTCAGTTTTAAGTGCCAAGCTAAAAAAACGTCAGTTAGTGCCCAAGGAGGGGGTTCCTGGGGGAACCAACCGAGATAACCACTTTCCCATGGGTGTTTGATATGAAACTAACACAAGTAAATAGGGAATCATGTAAGAATCAATACCAATAATAAAAATGAAACTCCGAACTTTGACCTCTGACTCTGACCTATGCCCAATTGAAATTATCACTCCGAAAAAAAAGTGCGTTCGCAGGTTGTCATCAGCAGCACAATCCGATATATGATTTGAACCAAAATAATTGACTATATCACTCTAGAATAAACAATCCAGATAATTATAGCCACAATATAGCCAAATTTATACCATTTGTTATTTTTCTCATAAAGTTCAAAAATTACCTTAGTTTTTCCCATAGAACTTACACAGTAAGACCGCCCAGGTCATGACAAAATTACAATTGATGTACAGCCATAAAGGGTTATTTGATTAAGTATATTAATTATGAATTTAATGCCTCACAAGTATATATTAAGCACATAAATCCCAAAGATTTAATACTTTAAATTTTTAATTAACAAAATATCTTGTTTTTCCTCCCGTTTAGTGCCTAAGGGAGGGGGTTCCTAGGGACTCACACCTTATTATGCTAATGAAGCCGTCGAGGGTCAATTTTGTGGGGTATCAGGAGAGCGATTTCATTAAACTCCGACAAATAGCAACAAAAAAACTTAAATATTATTTGCGTAACCGAGAAATTCAAATAATCAAAATGTTGGGTCCCATGGATCCCCCCTTTGGGCTTAAGTGGTAAGACAGTGGCTTAAAAAGTAACACTTTGGTGAGTTATGTTAATTATTGTATTTTTAGAAAATAAAGATCGATTACCTTTGGTTATCTATACCGTCAAACAAGGGAGGGTTGTTTGACATTCCTTAGTTTACCTTTTTAACAAAGGAAACACTTTGCTATAGCAGATATTTTAAAATTTTTGGGTGTATTAAGTCAATGCTCTTTGGTTTCAGAAGAAGGCTTTGCTTGCGGCAAAGCTCGTAACAATCTTCCCCCCTCAATATCTAAACTTTTACACTAACCGAATTTTTCCCGACGTTTACAATCACTCACTGGATGTTATGGTTCGTGACGACACCGTTCAAACACCAAAGTGCTATTAAATTCCAATGTTTGAAATGGCCGAATGCTGTTGACGTATTAAGCATAGGAAACGGAATAGATAACATGACCGAATGACTGTGAAAAGGAGACATACGAGGGAATTCTCAATACAACCTCTGGTTGTCCATAGCAACAGGATTTGGCTAAGATTGGCAAAAGATGGATCATTAGAGACCCAGGAAGGGATTCTCTATAGAATTTCACGCTATTTCTACTACAGGTATGTTTATAATGCCGTATATCAGTACAGAAATATTAAATATCAATAAACTAAGTGCAATGTCGACAAAATGGTCGATGGAAATGGATGTTGGAACACAATAATCGTCACCTCTTGGTCTTTTCAACCATTTAACGAATTTGAAGCTGTTGATTTTGCTTATTATCACTTATACATTACATTATTTTGTATTTCACAATTTGTGCGACCCACCCATAACAACTAAAAGACGACGTCAACTGTGAAACCGTTTTTTTTCGTTTTTGTTTGTTTTTTACTGGGTGCAAATAGTGCGCAACTCAACACATTTAGTCATGTTGGACCACTTTTAGTAGATGTTGGTAACATACTAATCGGACACGATCAATCAACTGTTTTACTGAACGGTGAAACATACATTTTTAGACAAACAAATTTGAGTTTACACTGACGCCACACGAACAGTCTTCTTCGTATACAAATTACAAATGAAGAGCGTCGCTCATTCTCTCATTACTGAATGGGCTGAACGATCTATTTGTGATACAGCTTGGGGAGATCTCGGAATTCTGAAATGTGTGTTCCGACGTCGAGACACCTCATTGGTCAAAATTATATGCCGCAAATGATAATGGGAACATCCGGTATGGTCTCGGCGATCGGAAGCTGAAAACAGAATTTAAATAAGACTTTTTTATTGTTTTTTGTGGTTTGTAACGTTGCGCATGGTCAATCCCGGAAATTGGGGTTGAAAAAGTACTCCTAAAGAATCGTAGATTATGCGCGATATAATGTGACTAGTGAGAGTATATCTGTGTCGGTAGTACTTAGATCATTCCTGACCAACAGGTATCATTTAAGGGGGGGGATGACATTTAATTGTACAAAGGTGACATAGCAATATGCATGGCTATGTCCGGCAGTGGAACCAAGTTGAATTGGGAAATGGCAATGGGGTAATTGTTTTGTCCTAATTAATGCGCGGAACCGTGATTTGGCGGTAGCGGTCAAGCATGGTTTGGCCATGAACACGTACAATGTACACACAGGATTTACTGTATTCGGTTGTGTGCTATATTGCAACGAGGTGAATTTGAACTTAGGTCAGTCAGGAATGTACGACACATGCGCGAATTTGCGTCGGGGACTAGCGTCGGTGACTTGTCCCTAGAATCTTCTATACAGGCTTTCAATAGAGAGGTTTGTTTGTGCCGCCATAGATTCACAATACCAATTGTCAGTTATAAGGTGAATATAGGTATCCTAAGGATCGATCACAATAAATCTAATTAAGATGTCGATTCTCGGCGTTACCAAACGTTGTACGGATACCTGTAACCATGGTAAAGTCGGTCTGTTCACCGGAAGGCTTGGCACTTTGTCTCCCGTTATCAGTATGGTTAGGTCGAATATGATGTAGAAGATGCTTTCACTTTTACGTTTGTTTGTTTTTTTTGTCTATTTTGCTTTTTACACCTTTTTGCTTTTTAATATTAAATTTATTAGGAGCAAGTATCAAGAACATTTGTAACATGGCACGACGAAAAAGCGTAAAGTGGCATTGGAGTCAGTTTTAGATGCTTGGGCTGATTTCATGTTCATTGTTGAGCCAGCTGGTGTTAGGTGGCAGGCAATATAATGTGCATACTACAATGAAGAACACTACAAACAGATTGTAATTCTTTTGCACAAGGGCATACCCACTGGCTGTCCAGGTGGAAAAACAAAGAACAGCCAAGGCATTACATACAACATTACAAAGAGATACAAAGGGCATAACCGACTGAGCTGCCCAGGTGGACAAACAAAGAACATGCAGCTATACATACAACACTACAAAGAGCATACAAAGGAATCATCATACCGACTGGCTGCCTAGGTGGACCAAACAAAGAATATGCAGCCTATACATTACAACATACAAAGAGCATACAAAGGGCATGCCGACTGGCAGCCCATATGGATCAAACAAAGAACATGCAGCCTTTATACTACAACATACAAAGAGCATACAAAGGGCATGCCAACTGGTGCCCAGGTGGACAAACACAAAGAACATGCAGCTCTTACATACAACATACAACGAGCATACAAAGGGCATGCCGACTGGCTTCCCAGGTGGACCAAACAAAGAACATACAGGCCTATTATACATACAACATACAAGAGGCAACAACGGGCATGCCGACTGGCCTGCCCAGGGGGATCTAACAAAGAACATGCAGCCTTTATACATCAACATACAAAAGAGATACAAAGGGCATACCGACTGGCTGCCCCCAGGTGGACCAAACAAAGAATATGCACCTCATAACATACAACATACAAAGAGCATACAAAGGGCATGCTAACTGGCTGCCCAGGTGGATCAAAAAAAGAAACCATGCAGCCTATGAATACACCATACAAACAGCATACAAAGGGCATGCCGACTGGCTGCCAAGGTGGATCAAACAAGGAACATGCAGCCTATAATACTAATAAAGAAACAAACATACAAGAGCATACAAAGGGCATGCCGATTGGCTGTCAGGTGGACCAAACAAAGCATCAAGACTATACATACACATACAAAGGCGCATACAAAGGCACACAGACTGGCTGCCAAGGTGATCCAACAAAGAAACATGACAGCCTAGACATACAACATACAAAGAGCATACAAAGGGCATGGCCGAATGGCTGCCCAGGTGGACCAAAAAAAGAAACATGAAGCAATAATACAACATACAAAGAGCATACAAAGGGCATGCCGATTGGCTGCCCAGTGATCACCAAAGAAAATGCAGTCTATATACATACAACATACAAAGAGCATACAAAGGGCATGCCACTGGCTGCCCAGGTGGACCAAAACAAGAAACATGCAGCTTGGATCCGGGCAGTAGAGAAACGCTCATTGCGACTTTCCCGCAGTTTCGTCATGGCCAGGGTTAGATTTTGTTTTTAATGTCACGAAAAAAAACATCTAACGATTTCACAAAAATATAAGTAAGAAATAAAATAGTGCTTTCAATGTCATCTTTCCAAATATATTTTGTTTTCTATTACATGTCTTTTATATGTGCTTCCTGTCCTAACGCTCTCTGGATTGGAAAACTTCTCTTGCACAGTTCAGAAGATGTGTGCGGACTGGTGCATGTTAAGACATTCTAGTGGTTCCGGTGAAACACCCTTCATGTGGCGATGTGTGGTGTGGTCGACTGTGATACTGCTGAAGATGAACTTAATGCAATGCCAAACATACGAATGTCCCATTCGCCAACGTTGTAACAATTATCGTCTGCTTCAATGTAAAATATTCGTGCACTACGGACTGAAGTCATTGCCGACTCCCAAAGTTTTTTTAAATATTAAAAAATTGGTGACTACCTCCCCCCAACGTACTCCTCAAAAATTGATCGTTTGGTATCAGAAGAAAGTTCATATTGTTATCATTACCACAGTGAAATTTAAGGAACAGGAAATGTTTCCTTTTGATGCTATTAATTAAAAAACGTCTCCAAATAGATTTACAACAGTATTAACACATTCTATCCTATGGACCAATTTAGTTCACAAAAATGCTTCTACTATCCAAAACGGGCTGGACCGATTTCAGCTAAAAAAATATAATCAGATATTTTTGGTGATATGGCTTCCATGAGAGAGAACTAAACCGGAGACTGAGAGGATAAACAATTTTTAAGTGGAGGAATGTACATTAAATATAGACTAAGACTGTACCTTTAATGCTTAGGAGAATCATTATAACCTATTCTTGGTGCATTGCTGTTTATAACAATCATTAAAGGTGGATGACCAGATCTTACACCTCGTCCCCACTTTACCTCAATTTAATAGAGATATTATATGGAGAAGAACTCCCAGTGAAATTTTAGGCCCCGGAAATATTTCCTTTTGTTATGATCCAAAAACGTCTCCAAATGTGACCGACCAATGAATTGGTTACAGCTGTACAGTAGTACACATTTTTATTTCTACATCAAACGGCGTAACTAATTTAAATAACCTTTGTAATCGATGTGCTTCAATGGAGGGGAGAAAACATTTGAAATATCGGCGGAAAAATCGGACCATAATTTGATCAACCCACCTTTAACTAGAACCAATCTCATTTGCAACACAGTTACTTTGCAAGAATGAAAACGCAAGAGTACATGGAATCCACGACCTATAGTGTCCTTTTATAACCCAAGTAAAATCAGAATAAGCCACCCCCTCGAATAGAAGCTTACATCCCAGTATAGTATTCAATTATATATGACATTTTATATACATTATGATATATCATTTACGGTCCATATTTCATATATATCACATCTGTATCATTTGTACACCTCACACTTTTCATATATCGAAATTGAGTGTATATATTTTGTAGTGGATCAAAAAAACATTGATGTAGGTAAAAAATGTATGTAAGTATGATTATGTAGTATGTATGTATGTACGTGTGTGTGATGTTGTATGTATGTATGTATGTACTGTATGTAGGTGTGTATGTATTGAGTGTATGTAGTAAGTATGTATGTGTATGTATATAACTCATCAAAGAGTGGGAAACTTGTAACTATTATCTCAAATATTTCAACTGTTTGTATATAGGTTTGGGATATGGACGAGAGTTTCCAAAAATTCGAAAACCAGTTATCGACGAAAAAACTACAAGACTGTCCCCTAAAAACTATTACAATCAACAAAAATTATAAAACATTATAAACTGCACATTTTTACACCCTATTATTTTGGAATTTATTTGTAGTCAAGATCCTAAGCTAAATCCACGCTTTTATTCCATCCAATTTTTTGTGATGGACCCTAAGCGGAGATATGCAGTTGAACACAAGGAAAAAGATACCACTTGGGCCAGTTCACCTGAAGGTTCAAGAAAACTAAATGTCTAAGGGGGGTAGCAATCATTGTGGATTAAAACCCTTTTCAAACAAAAGATATTGTACAGATCAGAGTGAAGGTATTATCAGGCATTGAACTACTCAATATATTATTTTTCAGTGAAAGCACCAGAAATTATTATGTTGTGGGTGAAATGAGGACGTCCACTCTCAGGAGACAATAATCATGAAATTATGGAAATTTGGGGAATTGACGGCATGAAAACTTAGGTAACAGTCTATAATTTGCTGGGGACAAAATGTGTGGACAACGCTCTAATGTGGAGGACAATTTACCCTTCCCTATTCCCACTGCTCCAAGGTGCCAGGGAGGATTATGATGAAGAAAGCAGTGTTAATAAAGAGCAATAAAGGGAAAGGATGGTGGTATTAAAAGGTCTCAGTTTACTTTCAACAAGGGTGTTTTTTGGTTCCACATTGCTGACACCTGGAGTAAAGCTGAAACAAAACAAGACCGTTTGGAATTGAATTTACCCAATGCTCATGTATTGATTAGCAATTGCGGACTTATAAAGTTATAAATTATGTCATATCACAAGAAGCAGCAACTTTATACCTATTTTTTATTTCAATTTTCATAAAGAATGTCTTGAAGGTGATTTTCAATGACAACTTTGTTGATATCGGATAGTCGAACACTTGCCCAACAGGCTTTTCAACTGCCTCAGATAATTAGCCCTAACTCCTGAACCAAGACCCCCAAATGACACCAACTAAAAATCTCATATGAAACCTGGAACACTCCTAAAAAAGAATATAAACACCCCAGTTAAGAGGAACTTCAATTTTGGGCTAAAAAAATTACTCTTTGATGTATAGTTTTTTTTGGACGTCTGTATAGAAGGGTTTTCGCCAATATCATGGATTCTTCGAAATGATAACCCTAGTTTTTCAATAACACCCCCTAATATCTGTAATATTTGCTGCCGAAAAACAACAGGGCGTCCTGAATGTCAACAAGTGACGTCATAGGTTACACTCATCTAATTTAAGAATGTATATGGGTGTGTGTCATATAGAATGGTTGGTAGTAACTAAATGATGATTTAAACCGTTAATCACAAGCAATAACTCTCAAAGGACGGAGGAACGATACAAATTACAACTGTTATGGACTCGGTATATCGGTATAAAAGGAAAAAAAAGCTCGAAGTTGTAAGTTTTTTTTGTTTGGCCAAAAATCATCCGATGAGTGCCTATTTTTTTACCGAGCAGATGCACTTGAGCCCGGAGAATATCTCCTGCCACACCGACTCTGACGTCATTAGCTACCTTAGATCAGACTTTTACAGGAATCAGGTTATTTTGATGACGAAGGCGTAGTGATACCATCTGAAATTCCAAGTATCCAATTTCTTTAGTTGTGATCAAAGTTGGATCAACCCATTGTGATATGTGTATTGCATGTATATAAACTATAAACTATAAATATGATACAGGTACTATTATATAAGTATGTATTAATGGATGTATGATATGTGTGTGTGTGTGTGGTGTGATGTGGTTGTGTGTGTGTGTGTGTGTGTGTACAATTGAGTATACGTTTATGTATAAGCGTGCATGCATGTAATATGTGGGATATGGTGTTTTTTTTTTTTTTAGGTGTGTGGGGCATGGATGTTTGTGAGATCTTCTGGGTTGGTATTCACCTTTATTACGTTTTAATAACGCAGATAAATATCTTATGAAGTCAATCTTGCAGTTCATTTTGATGTTTGTAAAAAGAATTGATTATCGACTACTCAAGATAAGATGTAGATTATTGTACGAAAGTGTTTATACTTATACGAAAAATGTAATTTTTTGTCAATGTCCAATGGTATTGTGTAAGTGTTGTCAAATAAATAATGGTCATATCATATAGAGGTCATTTTTTATTTTACATTATGTGTATTTGCTCGAGTGTACGCACTTCTATGCTGTAAGTGTGGTATTTGCGTGGTATGGAATTCTATGTTGTCCAAACCACTTAGGACACTAAACCTAGGATTTTACGAAGAAATTTGTTTATTCGCCGACAAACCTATTTATTCGAAAAGTAGGTGTGAAATACAATATCGCGTAGATAACGACGTTTATCGATTGAAAGGTTTTTGACGATCTAGTTTTTCATCACAAGAATGTTTTACGAATGAATCTGATAGTCCTAATAAATCGAATTGAAAGGTGTATCACTTGATATTAGGCTATTCGACAAACTAGTTATCAATGAACTAGATTTAAAAGGTTTTTCGAATCGATAAATTAAAGTTTTCAAAAAACCCCATAATATTACCGATAAACTGAGTTCTTCGGACAACGTTACATATTTTCCATAGGCGTGTGCATTGCTGCTAGTCTATGACCGCGGCATGGAAGTGGGGGAGGGGGAAGGCTGGATGTGGGCCCTTATTAGCCCTATATAATATGGTATATTGAAAAGTTACCAGAAAAACAAAGCATAACATAAAAAATGCGGTCCGTTTACAGAGTGCGCATCTGTTCCGTGTTCGTGTTCTACTTTAAAACGTTCGTAACATTTTGGATAAAAAAACTATTTTATAAAGTATGAAATTGCTCCAATGTAATATGCACGCATTACAGGTGGCATTTTTGATGTCATTTAGGGATTCAAACATGTTACAGAGTGGTTCAGCACAAAGCAACAAAGTGCATCCATGCGTCCGCGTATTTGTATCCCGCGAGGGAGGCTTTAGCCGCTCCGAGCTGGATAAAAATACGCGGACGCATCGGATGCGAGTGGTTGATTTGTTGATTGAAACCACTCTGAAATGTTTCTTAATCCCTTTCAACAGAAAATCTTCTTGAAAACTTATTAATATCGTACATAGAGGAACAAGAATTATTACTATAATACTAAAATGTTCCTAGTTCACGAAAATATTTCCTCGTTACAATTTTAGCAACAATATAAACAAAGCGATATGTTTTTTGCAAGTTTATTGCTTACAGGTTGCAACCTGGTGATCCTAGCGCGTACTAGGAGTTCTAACACGTGACGAACAGTGCGTCGACTTAAGCGTAACGCGTAAACGCACTTCCGTGAACACTGCGCCGGGCGTAACGCGTAATTTGCATATAAAACTGGGGGTGATAATGAATCACAACGTACGCTCTGTCCAAGGGAGATTACGGTGAGTTGTTGAGAATTAATGATAATGATTCATAACTCAAAGTATCGATATCATGTAAAAATATTTGAAAGAAATGTTTCATACTTATATCGAGGGTTTAGGGAAAAAAGGGCCCCATCTGCAATAGCTGCCAGGTGTTAGCTTTGGCAGGTCTGACACTTAATAAGAACACAACCAAGGCGGGTGACACTGTGTACAAAAGCCCATAGGCGATTCGCAGGCGTAGTACTAGCGCCACCATTTACGATAAGTCACCTAATTATTGATGCAGTATGACGTAACCGGAATGACGTAGCGGCACAAGGCCACGTACGACCGGTGATCCATAATTAGCATATATTCATGCAGATTCATGAGTTGCCTCCACTTCGTTTTGGAGCGAGTGACCTTATCCCGGTTTATTTGTTTTTTTAGGATCCCTGACACAACTGACAAATTGACACTATGGCAGATGGGGCCTTTTGCACTAAACCCTCGATATATCGATATCAAAATTTACCCGTTGGATAATATTGTTGTTTAAAATGTGTATGTTTCGATAACGGTGGTGAACTGTAATATATGTGATTATATGAAAAAAAATATAAATGATTATTATAAAATAATATATTGCTATATGGTTATTGTAATGATGTAATGGAATTAAAGCTATTTAAGCTTCACGCTTTTGTATTTAATGTGACAATGTGATTTCTACTAAAAAGGCAACATTGTATGTATCACTATGTTAAATATGGAAAGTGTAAAACCTATCGAATATGATGTCATACCGGTAATTGTCTAGAAAAAGTATAAAACATGTAAATCGTCATTTGCACTTTTCAACATTCTTCATGTTGATCATGCGGTTAACGCATTATACGTTACAAATCTAGTGAGAAACAAAATGCCATAGCTATGGAATACAGCATTAAGTGTTACGAACACTGATGGCGCTCTGACCGACAAATTGTGTAGACCTAGTCCCACTGATGCAAATCAGGGGGTTAGGACATGCAAACTAACAGCAAAAGCAAATTCAAAACGGAATCAAATTTTGGGTCACTGTTCAAAGACTTAACGTTATGAGGGCGCTCGTACACATATCGAACGGTTACACACGACTGACTAAGAATAGGCCTGGTCACGAATATTAAATCTAATGACCGTTATTCGAAATTAACAACTATTTTGCAGCGGGGTTAATCCACTAACCCCGCGGATTTTGAATCAATAATTTTTTCTTAATTTATCAGGATATTACTATGATCTTTTGAAAGAAGGTTTTAGAAGATGATTTTTTAATGTCACTGGGACCGAGACTGCCATAGTAATGCACGTAACAGTTCCACAAATTACCGTTGGAATCCCCCATGCCCACTGAGGCAGATCGTGTCCTACCCCCCCCTGATGCATGAGGTATTACAATTAATTTCGTCATACGCTGTATGATATTGTGACTTCTATATATATATTAAATAAACGTCTACCCACATTGTATCATTTTATTCACTTTAATATTATATTTGTTATTTTGTATATTTTTATAGGTTGGTTAGATTTACAGGAAAATCCTAAAATCCATTTTTTTAAAAATCACGGGGCGGACCCCTGCTTGTATTTACGTGGAAAGTGCTCTTAAGATCTTCAACACAAGTACCGCTTCACAGTGATTCTTTGCCGGTGATCGACGGTTGCGAGTCATTTTGCTATAGGAAAGTAAGGGAATATTCTTTAATATAACTTGCAGAAAAGGGCACAGACGATTCCAACTATGACCAACAATATGGTTCAAACGATACCGGACACAAACGTGCGAGACAGACGTAATATTTGCGGGTTAATCATCTTATACTAAGTAGAAATAAGGACTAGAGAGTTATTGCTGAGGTATAGTATAATTTATGTATGTTTCTTCTAGCGTTTCGTTTATATCTTCACGTATTGCAATTAATATTATATATAGTCTTCTATGGATGAGCTGTGGTAAAATCATTCTTAATTTAAAAGACCTAACAGGTGGGAAGATCCAGTTCCATATCTTGAATTTCAATGTACTTGCGTGTTGAAAGAAGTTACTCAATTTTGTAGAGAAATTATAATCGTGACAAAAAGCTACAGTACATACTGTCTTATACAATATCTTATACCCCCATCCCCATTAGCAATCAACGCTTGTGGTTATTGTAGTCTTTATAGCTGTACGTATTTTGATGACCAAAGGTGTTATATGCCGATTGGGACACCCATACCAGTTCACATCAATTGGCTTGAGGTCTGTAGTTTGTGTTTATGTAATTGTTTTTTGATTCACTGAACAATTGTGGGTTTCTGCAAGGGGGTGAAGCCCTTCAAACCAGTCGTCCGTGCTGGGCGCTGACATTTTGAATATTACACGGAATAATTATTAGTTTGGGTGCTTGTATCTCACACATATTCAATTCGATACAAACCTCCTCCAAAATATCAGTTTGTTGGATGTTGGGTGGTAGTGGTTGGTTAAATCTTGTCCTACCCATGGCCACACACTGAATGAAATGACACGTCAGTCGCTTGATTTAAATAAACCGCCTCAAGAATATCTTTTTCACCTAAGCGCGCATTGCATTATGAGAAAAAAAGTATCTGGGCACAATGATCCAGGTGCCCTATTATTACACCTGCCACCTCTACCATACAGCAATTTACACTACCGATTAGTGTATCATATGCAAAGCGGCACCCACAGTATTGGGAAGAAGCGGAGGCAGCATTGCTTTCTATTGTTGGTACTGCTATTTTTTCCTTTGTGGTCGGCAAAACATGCGAGACGCCTGAATTTCTAAAGATTACTTAACGTTTTTCCTCTCTATCTCTATAGAACTTCTTTGGTTTCTGTTCTGTATGCTGTAACCTCTTTTGACTAACAATGTTTACAACACAAGTTAGCACTTGTTCTACTTACATGTTAGAAGTGCGAAGAGTATGTCCCATATACATATACAGCATTCAATAGCCTTTTCGCTTGATCAAGTGAGAGAAAAGGACGAATCATGTCCTGATTGAGCGCGAATTTTAAAAGCCAACAATCTCTGCGGTGCTCACGCATACTGCCGGACAGTGCGTTGTTCGTTGCCCGGCGTTTGACGTCACATGTCAACTCAATCTATATATAGCTGTACCCGATTTTGATGAACAATGTTGTGTACACTGCAAAACTCCGGTGTTGAATATTCAACACCAGGTCGGTGTTAACTTGTCGGTGTTAATTTCTAGTGTTAAAGTTTTAGGATTTTAACAACGCTTGGTTGTTGCTGCAAATTTTGGTTATGCATTTTGTTGGTCTTCTGATGTAATGCTAGAATAATCAGTGCTATATAGAAACACACATAAAACAGCAAACATTTTCTACTACAATGTTTGATGTTACTGCGATAACAGTTAACACCAACATTTGGGTGTTAATTAACACCAAAGAGTGTGGGGCCTTCCTGGGACACCATGAGGTGTTACATTAACACCATGGTGTCACTCTAACGCAAGAGGGTTTTAATTAACCAGTTGTGTCACTTTGACACCATGAGGATGGTTTAAAATACATAATTACACTGACATGTGGTGTAAGATTAACACCAAGATGTGTTATGTCATATATTGTAACACGCAAAATGTGTCATATAACACCAATTTGTGTAAGTTAACACCAGATAGGTGTGGGTCCGTCTCCAAACATCCGGCTTGGTGTTAAATCAACACCCCGTTGTTAAATTTAACACCGATGTTTTTTTGCAGTGTATATGCCATTGGACTACCCATGAACATCTCACATCAATTGGCTTGAGGCCTGTAGTTTGTATTTAGCACTGGTTTTGATTCACTTGACAAGATTGTGTATAGAGCCATAAATATA